>JAWQFJ010024704.1:0-7500 GCA_034096865.1 Theodoxus fluviatilis | reverse complement strand
GGTAAAGCGCTGGACAATTGTAACGTTAGGTCATGCGTGAACGGATTCGAATCCGCGCTGAAACTTTTTTCGAACCCGACCTGTTTTTTGTGTTTTTGTGTGTGTTTCCCCCCCCCCCCCTCTTTTCTCAAGAGATTGCGGGTTTGAACCCAATTTTTTGTGTGTGCCAAAACCTGGAGGTTCAGCGCCAGCGGTTTTTATCTGTCTGTGTGTGTGTCTGTCTGTCCCGTCTCCACGGCCTATATCTCAAAAACTACTGGACGGATTTCCTTGAGATTTTGCACACTGACTGGAAGTTAGGTCCCATTCAATATTATCAAATTTTCAGAATCGAGGTTTGAAAAGAAAGTGACTTTTTTACATTTTGGTGTTTTAATGAAAACGATTCAACAGACTCCATTTTGCAAACTCTGTAACGTTATCATTTGACGTCGAATAAAGTGACGTCATTTGCGAGGAGATTTTCGATCCTATATGCCAGAAGAATTTCGAAACACCTGGGGAGGAATGGCGAAATTCCAACATGTGCGACGTCATCAATAACGTGACGTCATTTGCGAGGACAGTTTATAGGAGAATTAATTTAGATAGATAGATATGTCCTCAGATGTCTTAGGCTGCGAGGCCTTGATCTGATCTTTTGATCAGTACTTATGGCTACTCTCACTCTCTCTCTGTCTCTCTGTCTCTGTCTCTCTGTCTCTCTCTCTGTCTCTCTCTCTCTCTCTCTCTCTCTCTCTCGATCTCTCTCTCGATCTCTCTCGATCTCTCTCCCACCCACCCTCTTACTCTCATTCTCTCTTCCCTTCCTCCCCTTTTCCCAGCTCCCCTCCCCCCTCTTTCTCTCCCTCCCTCTCTCTCTCTCTCTCTCTCTCTCTCTCTCCTCTCTCTCTCTCTCTCTCTCTCCCACCCACCCTCTTACTCTCATTCTCTCTTCCCTTCCTCTCCTTTTCCCAGCTTCCCTCCCCCCCCCCCTCTCTCTCTCTCTCTCACTCTCTCTATGTCTCTCTCTCTCTCTCTCTCTGTGTCTGTCTCTCTCTGTCTCTCTCTCTCTCTCTCTCTCCCTCTCTCTCTCTCTCTCTCCCACCCACCCTCTTACTCTCATTCTCTCTTCCCTTCTTCCCCTTTTCCCAGCTTCCCCCCCCCCTCTCTCTCTCTCTCACTCTCTCTCTGTGTCTCTCTCTGTCTCTCTCTGTCTCTCTCTCTGTCTCTCTCTGTGTCTCTCTCTGTGTCTCTCTCTCTCTGTCTCTCTCTCCCTCTCTCTCTCTCTCTCACTCTCTATCTCTCTCTCTCTCTCTCTCTCTCTCTCCCACCCACCATCTTACTCTCATTCTCTCTTCCCTTCCTCCCCTTTTCCCAGCTCCCCTCCCACCCTCTCTCTCTGTCTCTCTCTCTGTCTCTCTCTCTGTATCTGTCTTTCTCTCTCTCTCTCTCTCTTACCACATTTGAATATTTTGCCTCAAGGGCTGAATGTAAGTAAGAAAGGCAATACTGCCTAATTCACTACCCTTGTAAAATAAAGTTCGTTCGTTCGTTCTGTCTGTCCTGACTTAAGCGCAACAACTTGGTACTGGTAGTCTGTTGGCTTGGCCTAATGGCAGTGAATCGATAATAAACTTGGCAGAAATAGACCTTAAGTATCCTAAAATGTACAAGACCACTCAAATTTCATGAACTATCATCCATTTTTATACAATTTACAGTGCAAAATATGAAGCGAGGGAGTTTACAGAAAAGAACGTTATAATTCCTTTACAAACACGTAGTAACGTCAGTTGCCAAATGAATGGCTCAGATGGTAAAGCGCTGGACAATTGTAACGTTAGGTCATGCGTGAACGGATTCGAATCCGCGCTGAAACCTTTTTCGAACCCGACCTGTTTTTTGTGTTTTTGTGTGTGTTTCCCCCCCCCCCCCCCCCCCCCCCTCTTTTCTCAAGAGATTGCGGGTTTGAACCCAATTTTTTGTGTGTGCCAAAACCTGGAGGTTCAGCGCCAGCGGTTTTTATATTATAGTGTCTCTGCTCGTACTATCAGTTTTCTACATGTACAACTTAAAGAAATAAATATAAAATAAAAATATCCAGGTCTATTTTTAATGCCATTTCGAATATAAGGCACATTTCCCTATGTTCTGGCTATAATAGTTTCTATTTAAATGCGGAAAAAAGGATGCGTCTAACTTTTTTAGTTCTACTAAATCCGAATCTCGCCCCCATCCGTCCCATTTACCCCCCACCCCCCCTCCCCACCTTCACCCCACTTAAAAGTACGCCCACGTACACGCTCTCTCGTCAGTCCTTATTTTAGCTTTGAACACTCTAGTTGATTTTAATTGGTGGCATGAAAGAAGTTCTGAATGCAATGTGCGCACATGAAAATACGTTCGTCTAAAACGGTACAGAGTTCTGAAACTGCATGGTTATGCACCACAAATGATCTTGACGCTGATGAAGTTGATGATGATGATGATGATGATGATGATGATGATGATGATGATGATGATGATGATGATGATGATGATGATGATGATGATGATGATGATGATGTTTCTAAAAAAGAGACAGAAAACAAAACACAAGATGACTTTCTGTGTCACCACCACCTCCACAATCATCATCATCATCATCATCATCATCATCATCATCATCATCATCATCATCATCATCATCATCATCATCATCATCATCATCATCATCATCATCATCATCATCATCATCATCATCATCATCATCATCATCATCATCATCATCATCATCATCACCATCATCATCATCATCATCATCATCATCATCATCATCATCGTCGTCGTCGTCGTCATCATCGTCGTCGCCGTCATCATCGTCGTCGTCATCGTCGTTGACGACGTCGTCGTTGTCGTCATCAAAATCGTCGTCGTCGTCTTCATCAGCAGCAGCAGCGGTATCATCATCATCATCATCATCATCATCATCATCATCATCTGGTGGTGGTAGTGGTGGTATGGTGGCGGTGATGGTGGTGGTGGTTATGGTGGTTATCGCAATGTTGGTGGTGGTATTGGTGGTGGTGGTGGTGGAGGTGGTGGTGATGGTGGTAATGGTGATTGTGGTGGTGATGGTGGTGGTGATAGTGGTGATGGTGGTGGTGGTAGTGTTGGTGGTGGTGGTGGTGGTGGTGGTGATGGTGATGGTGGTGGTGGTGGTGGTGATGGTGATGGTGATGGTAATGGTGGTATTGGTGGTGGTGGTGGTACATGGTGGTGGTGGCGGTGGTAGTGATAGTGGTGGTGATGATGATGGTGGTGATGGTGGTGGTGATGGTGGTGATGGTGGTGATGGTGGTGACGGTGGTGGTAGTAGTAGGGGTGGTGGTGTAGTGGCGGTGGTGGTGGTGATGGTGGTGGCGGTGGTGGTGGTGGTACGTGGTGGTGGTGGTGGTGGTTGGTGGTGATGGTGATGGTGGTGGTGGTGGTGGTGATGGTGATGGTGGTGGTTATGGTAGTGGTGGTGGTAGTGGTGGTTGTGGTGGTGGTGGTCGTGGTGGTGCTGGTACTGGTGGTGATGCTGGTGGTGGTGGTAGTGGTGGTGGTGGTGAGTGGGGTGGTGGTGATTGGGGTGGGTGTGGTGTGGTGTGGTGTGGTGGTGGTGGTTGGTGGTGGTGGTGGTTGGTGGTGGTGGTGGTGGTGATGGTGATGGTGGTGGTTATGGTGAGTGGTGGTGGTAGTGGTGGTTGTGGTGGTGGTGGTCGTGGTGGTGCTGGTACTGGTGGTGATGCTGGTGGTGGTGGTAGTGGTGGTGGTGGTGATGGTGGTGGTGGCGGTGATGGTGGTGGCGATGGTAGTTGTGGTGGTTGTGGTGTTGGTTGTGGTTGTGGTGGTTGTGGTGGTGGTGGTAATGATGGTGGTGGGGGGTGGTGATGGTGGTGGTGATGGTGGTGCAGCTAATGGTGGTGGTGGAGGTGCAGCTGGGGGTGGTGATGGTGGTGGTGATGGTGGTGGTGATGGTGGTGGTGATGGTGCAGCTGGTGGTGGTGGTGGTGGTGCAGCTGGTGTTGGTGATGGTGGTGGTTATGGTGGTGGTGGTGGTGGTGGTGTGGTGATGCTGGTGGTGGTGGTAGTGGTGGTGGTGGTGGTGATGGTGGTGGTGGTGATGGTGATGGTGATGGTAATGGTGGTATTGGTGGTGGTGGTGGTACATGGTGGTGGTGGCGGTGGTAGTGATAGTGGTGGTGGTGATGATGGTGGTGATGGTGGTGGTGATGGTGGTGATGGTGGTGGTGGTGGTGACGGTGGTGGTGATGGTGATGGTGGTGGTGGTGATGGTGATGGTGATGGTAATGGTGGTATTGGTGGTGGTGGTGGTACATGGTGGTGGTGGCGGTGGTAGTGATAGTGGTGGTGGTGATGATGGTGGTGATGGTGGTGGTGATGGTGGTGATGGTGGTGGTGGTGGTGACGGTGGTGGTAGTAGTAGGGGTGGTGGTGTAGTGGCGGTGGTGGTGGTGATGGTGGTGGCGGTGGTGGTGGTGGTACGTGGTGGTGGTGGTGGTGGTTGGTGGTGGTGGTGGTTGGTGGTGGTGGTGGTGGTGATGGTGATGGTGGTGGTTATGGTAGTGGTGGTGGTAGTGGTGGTTGTGGTGGTGGTGGTCGTGGTGGTGCTGGTACTGGTGGTGATGCTGGTGGTGGTGGTAGTGGTGGTGGTGGTGATGGTGGTGGTGGCGGTGATGGTGGTGGCGATGGTAGTTGTGGTGGTTGTGGTGTTGGTTGTGGTTGTGGTGGTTGTGGTGGTGGTGGTGATGGTGGTGGTGGGTGGTGATGGTGGTGGTGGTGGTGGTGCAGCTAATGGTGGTGGTGGAGGTGGAGCTAGGGGTGGTGATGGTGGTGGTGATGGTGGTGGTGATGGTGGTGGTGATGGTGCAGCTGGTGGTGGTGGTGGTGGTGCAGCTGGTGTTGGTGATGGTGGTGGTTATGGTGATGGTGGTGGTGGTGGTGGTGGTGGTGGTGGGTGGTGTCGGTGGTGGTGGTTGTGGTGGTGGTCGTGGTGATGGTGGTGGTTGTGGTGGTGGTGAGGTGGTGGTGATGGTGGTTATGGTGGTGGTGATGGTGTTTGTGGTGGTGGTGGTGATGGTGGTGATGGTGGCAGTGGTGGTGGTGCTGGCGGTGGTGGTGGTAGTGATGGTGGTTGTGGTGGTCGTGGTGGTGGTGGTGCTTGTGCAGCTGGTGGTTTTGCTAATGGTTGTGTTGGTGGTGGTGGTGGTTGTAGTGGTTGTGGTGGTGGTTGTGGTGGTTGTGGTGGTGGTGGTGGTGGTGATGGTTGTAGTGGTGGTGGTGGTTGTGGTGATGGTGGTGGTGGTGGTGATGGTGGTGATGGTGGCAGTGGTGGTGGTGCTGGCGGTGGTGGTGGTAGTGATGGTGGTTGTGGTGGTCATGGTGGTGGTGGTGTGGTGGTGGTGATGTGGTGATGGTAGTGTGGTGGTGGTGATGGTGGTGGTGGTGTGGTTGTGATGTGGTGTTAGTGTGGTGGTGGTGGTGATGGTGTAGTGGTAATAGTGATGGTGGTGGATGGTGGTGGTGGTGGTGTGCGTGGTGGTGTGTAATGGTTGTGTGGTGGTGGTGGTGGTTGTAGTGGTGGTGGTGATGGTTGTGGTGGTTGTGGTGGTGGTTGTGGTGGTTGTGGTGGTGGTGATGATAGTGGTGGTGGTGGTGGTGGTGTGGTGGTGGTGGTGGTGGTGATGGTGATAGTGTTTGTGGTTGTGGTGATGGTGGTGGTAATGGTGCTGATGGTAATGGTGGTGGTAATGCTGGTGGTGGTGGTACTGGTGGTGGTGGTGGTGGTACTGGTGGTGGTTGTGGGCATGGTGGTGGTGAAGGAGGTGATGGTGGTGGTGGTGGTGGTGGATGTAGTGGTGCTGGTGCTGGTGGCGGTGGTGCTGGTGGTGGTTGTGGTGGTGGTGGTGATGGTGGTGGTGGTGGTGGTGGTGGTTGCAGTAGCGGTGGTGGTGATTGTTACGGTTCAACTATAATTCCATTTTCTATATTGTCTGAGGCATTCGCCATGTCGATGTTTTGGCGGGAACAAGCCTAAGCTTCGCAATTTGAGACCGGCTTGAACCAGTCGTTCACAAAATTACCAATTATGCAATCATGAAGTTGATTGGTTAAGGATGGTGGCGCATGCACTATGAGTGACTCTTCAGTTTGGGAGATTGAAGATTTTCTCATCAGTTGACTCTGAGAATGTCATCGTGAGCAGACGTATTTCGAGCAGCTCCGTGTTAAAGAAATTCTTCAAGGCCCCCCCCCCCCCCCCCCCCCCCCATCCCACCCCCCCCCCCCCACCTCCGACCATCTGAAAGGTTGTGCCAAGAACAACGTTTTCCCTGAATGAAGACCAACCCTTCGCCGGACTATGAAGCCGAGTTCGTCACATGGAAAGTTCACCGTGGGTGCACTTGGAAAGTTCGTGTTTGTTCGGGCGAGTGTGTGAGCCCGCCGTGCTTATGGCCTGTTCCTCTCGTCTCAAGGTAGCGCCTTGAGAGAGTGTGCTTGTGAATGCTCATTCCTTAGTGGATGATTGATATTTTCATTCATATTGCATTGAATTTGATTTCACTCATGATTAAGTCTGATTAAAGAAAAATGTTGATGAACATTGTGTCACATCATGCGAGCATGAGATGAGAGTGAGTGAAGTAATTATCCCGCCCTCCATGAGTGATACCCCTAGACACGAAAGCAGAAAGAATTAGAGTACATTGTGTGTGAGTGTGGAGGGAGGTGATAAAATGAGGGCTCGTCCGAACATTTTTGTTTCATGACGAGAAGCAAAAGTGTCGAAATTTGTTCATGACAAATTGATTTGATTCAGTCATTGGCAGCGTCTATTACTGATGTGACGTGAATCCTTCTTAGAAATTCTATTGTAGCAGTGATAGGTCATCTGTTGTACAATGTTTGGATGAATTAATTGCATGTGAGTGAGTGAGTTGGACTGAGTGTTTTAATTCATGCTTATTGATTCATTCACCCTTTTGATGATTGGTGGCCACTGTTTTTGTGTGTACTATTGTGCTTGATTTTGTGGATTATTGACCTTGTGTAGAAATGACTGATTTATCTGTTGGTGAGGAAGAGATTAGCTTTTCACCAATAGGAATTCTGAAGGCTAGCAAGAGTGATTTGGAAAATTTTGTTCAAAAGTGTGGGATTGAAGTTCCAGACAATGTCTCTAAAACTGATCTCCAGCTAGTGTTACTTGATCACTTGCAGTTTTTGTCCCATGAGAAGGAAAGATCTTTATCGCCCAGTGAGCAGGTCACCCCTTGCCCATCTCCAAACATGGATGAGATAAGGCGGCTAGAGCTAGAGTTGGCTGAAAGGAGGTTGAGGTTCGAAATAGAAGAAAAAAGAAAGAACGAGAAGAGCACCGAGAAAGAGAAGAGAGAGAGAGAGAGAGAGAGAGAGAGAGAGAGAACGAGAAAAACGAAAAGAAAGAGAAGAGAGAGAACGGGAGGAATGCAG
>JAWQFJ010024703.1:0-17389 GCA_034096865.1 Theodoxus fluviatilis | reverse complement strand
TGGGCAATGGTGAAGGGAGAGGGGAAAGGGAAGGGGGAAGGGCAATGGTGAAGGGAGAGGGGAAAGGGAAGGGGAAGGGCAATGGTGAAGGGAGAGGGGAAAGGGAAGCAGGAAGGGCAATGGTGAAGGGAGAGGGGAAAGGAAAGGGGGAAGGGCAATGGTGAAGGGAGAGGGGAAAGGGAAGGGGGATGGGCAATGGTGAAGGGAGAGGGGAAAGGGAAGGGGGATGGGCAATGGTGAAGGGAGAGGGGAAAGGGAAGGGGGATGGGCAATGGTGAAGGGAGAGGGGAAAGGGAAGGGGGAAGGGCAATGGTGAAGGGAGGGGGGATGGGCAAGGGGGAAGGGCAATGGTGAAGGGAGGGGGGAAGGGAAGGGGGATGGGCAATGGTGAAGGGAGGGGGAAAGGGAAGGGGGAAGGGCAATGGTGAAGGGAGAGGGGAAAGGGAAGGGGGATGGGCAATGGTGAAGGGAGAGGGGAAAGGGAAGGGGGAAGGGCAATGGTGAAGGGAGGGGGGAAAGGGAAGGGGGATGGGCAATGGTGAAGGGAGGGGGGAAAGGAAAGGGGGATGGGCAATGGTGAAGGGAGAGGGGAAAGGGAAGGGGGATGGGCAATGGTGAAGGGAGAGGGGAAAGGGAAGGGGAATGGGCAATGGTGAAGGAAGAGGGGAAAGGACGGGGGAAGGGCAATGGTGAAGGGAGGGGGAAAGGGAAGGGGGATGGGCAATGGTGAAGGGAGAGGGGAAAGGAAAGGGGGATGGGCAATGGTGAAGGGAGGGGGTAAGGGAAGGGGGATGGGCAATGGTGAAGGGAGAGGGGAAAGGGAAGGGGGAAGGGCAATGGTGAAGGGAGAGGGGAAAGGGAAGGGGGATGGGCAATGGTGAAGGGAGAGGGGAAAGGAAAGGGGGATGGGCAATGGTGAAGGGAGGGGGGAGGGAAGGGAAGGAGGGGGAATGGGCAATGGTGAAGGGAGAGGGGAAAGGAAAGGGGGAAGGGCAATGGTGAAGGGAGAGGGGAAAGGGAAGGGGGATGGGCAATGGTGAAGGGAGGGGGAAAGGAAAGGGGGAAGGGCAATGGTGAAGGGAGGGGGGAAAGGGAAGGGGGAAGGGCAATGGTGAAGGGAGAGGGGAAAGGGAAGGGGGAAGGGCAATGGTGAAGGGAGGGGGAAAGGGAAGGGGGATGGGCAATGGTGAAGGGGGGGGGAAAGGGAAGGGGGAAGGGCAATGGTGAAGGGAGGGGGGAAAGGGAAGGGGGATGGGCAATGGTGAAGGGAGAGGGGAAAGGAAAGGGGGAAGGGCAATGGTGAAGGGAGGGGGGAAAGGGAAGGGGGAAGGGCAATGGTGAAGGGAGGGGGGAAAGGGAAGGGGGAAGGGCAATGGTGAAGGGAGGGGGGAAAGGGAAGGGGGAAGGGCAATGGTGAAGGGAGAGGGGAAAGGGAAGGGGGATGGGCAATGGTGAAGGGAGAGGGGAAAGGGAAGGGGGAAGGGCAATGGTGAAGGGAGAGGGGAAAGGGAAGGGGGAAGGGCAATGGTGAAGGGAGAGGGGAAAGGGAAGGGGGAAGGGCAATGGTGAAGGGAGAGGGGAAAGGAAAGGGGTAGGGCAATGGGGAAGGGGGGGGGAGGGCAATTGGTGAAGGGAGAGGGGAAAGGGAAGGGGAAGGGCAATGGTGAAGGGAGAGGGGAAAGGAAAGGGGGAAGGGCAATGGTGAAGGGAGAGGGGAAAGGGAAGGGGGAAGGGCAATGGTGAAGGGAGAGGGGAAAGGGAAGGGGGATGGGCAATGGTGAAGGGAGGGGGGAAAGGAAAGGGGGAAGGGCAATGGTGAAGGGAGGGGGGAAAGGGAAGGGGGATGGGCAATGGTGAAGGGAGGGGGGAAAGGAAAGGGGGAAGGGCAATGGTGAAGGGAGGGGGGAAAGGGAAGGGGGAAGGGCAATGGTGAAGGGGGGAAAGGGAAGGGGGAAGGGCAATGGTGAAGGGAGGGGGGAAAGGGAAGGGGGATGGGCAATGGTGAAGGGGGGAAAGGAAAGGGGGAAGGGCAATGGTGAAGGGAGGGGGGAAAGGGAAGGGGGATGGGCAATGGTGAAGGGAGAGGGGAAAGGAAAGGGGGATGGGCAATGGTGAAGGGAGAGGGGAAAGGGAAGGGGGAAAGGCAATGGTGAATGGGGGGGGGGGGGAAGGGAAGGGGGATGGGCAATGGTGAAGGGAGGGGGGAAAGGGAAGGGGGAAGGGCAATGGTGAAGGGAGAGGGGAAAGGGAAGGGGGATGGGCAATGGTGAAGGGGGGAAAGGAAAGGGGGAAGGGCAATGGTGAAGGGAGAGGGGAAAGGGAAGGGGGAAGGGCAATGGTGAAGGGAGAGGGGAAAGGGAAGCAGGAAGGGCAATGGTGAAGGGAGGGGGAAAGGAAAGGGGGAAGGGCAATGGGGAAGGGAGAGGGGAAAGGGAAGCAGGAAGGGCAATGGTGAAGGGAGAGGGGAAGGGGAAGCAGGAAGGGCAATGGTGAAGGGAGAGGGGAAAGGAAAGGGGGAAGGGCAATGGTGAAGGGAGAGGGGAAAGGGAAGGGGGAAAGGCAATGGTGAATGGGGGGGGGGGAAAGGGAAGGGGGATGGGCAATGGTGAAGGGAGGGGGAAAGGGAAGCAGGAAGGGCAATGGTGAAGGGAGAGGGGAAAGGAAAGGGGGATGGGCAATGGTGAAGGGAGAGGGGAAAGGAAAGGGGGATGGGCAATGGTGAAGGGAGGGGGGAAAGGGAAGCAGGAAGGGCAATGGTGAAGGGAGAGGGGAAAGGGAAGCAGGAAGGGCAATGGTGAAGGGAGAGGGGAAAGGAAAGGGGGATGGGCAATGGTGAAGGGAGGGGGGAAAGGGAAGGGGGATGGGCAATGGTGAAGGGAGAGGGGAAATGGAAGGGGGAAGGGCAATGGTGAAGGGAGAGGGGAAAGGGAAGCAGGAAGGGCAATGGTGAAGGGAGAGGGGAAAGGGAAGCAGGAAGGGCAATGGTGAAGGGAGAGGGGAAAGGAAAGGGGGAAGGGCAATGGTGAAGGGAGAGGGGAAAGGAAAGGGGGATGGGCAATGGTGAAGGGAGAGGGGAAAGGGAAGGGGGATGGGCAATGGTGAAGGGAGAGGGGAAAGGGAAGGGGGATGGGCAATGGTGAAGGGAGGGGGGAAAGGGAAGGGGGAAGGGCAATGGTGAAGGGAGGGGGGGAAAGGGAAGGGGGATGGGCAATGGTGGGGGGGGGGGGAAGGGAAGGGATGGGACTACGCAGTGGTGGTGGGAAGGGAAGGGGGGACTGTGCAGTGGGGGGGTGGGGGTGGAAGGGAGACTATGCAGTGGGGGGGGGGGGGGGGGGAAGGGAAGGGGGGACTGCGCAGTGGTGGTGGGAAGGGAAGGGAGACTCTGCAGTTGTGGGGGGAAGGGAAGGGAGACTCTGCAGTGGTGGTGGGAAGAGAAGCGGGACTATGCAGTGGGAGGGGGGGGGGAAGGGAGGGACTGCGCAGTGGTGGTGGGAAGGGAAGGGGGACTGTGCAGTGGTGGTGGGAAGGGAAGGGGGGACTGTGCAGTGGTGGTGGTGAGCGGGGTGGGAGGGAAGGGGGGACTGTGCAGTGGTGATGGGGTAGAGAATGAGGGACTGTGCAGTGGGGGGGGGGGGGGGGCGGACTGTGCATTGGGGGGGGGGGGGCGGACTGTGCATTGGGGGGGGGGGGGGGGGAGGAGGGACGAGCATAGAGGAGGAAACACGCGTGACAAAGCATGAGAAAAAATACGGGAAAACATCTTCGATAAAACGCTGTGTAAAGCTTTCAGCCCACAAAGTTGTGTGTACATTTCCCTTATATTTACGTCACTGTTAAACTTTGTAAAAAGATTTCCTTCGTGTACATGCCGTTTCTTCTGGTTGTGAATGAATACAAAAATAGTATAGTGGTTGAGATATCTCAAGTTTTCATTTTTTGTTCTGTAGCTTACTTTTCTCATGCGCTGTCACGTTTTCCATCCACGTGAGCAGAGCACACGCGAGCAGAGAACACGTGAGCAGAGAACACTTGAGCGCGGGTTTTCTGGTTTTCTGGTTTGGCCGAGACTCTACTTCAAGTCGACTGGAGACTTGGGGTCCGGCGAAAGTGACCGTGGATCTTCGTCAAGGCGACGAGAACCTTGGATCCTACGATAGTGACCTTGCAACAAACTGTCGAGTTTGGGGTCTGGGGGAATTGTTGTGAACAGTTCTGACAATCCAAGTATTTGTCAGCAAGGAGTGAGACTGTGTGAAGGGTGAAGTTAAAGGGTGTGAAGTGGTCAATTGCAAGTGACACCATATAAAACTTTTATTATTGAAAACTGTATACCAGTACAGTATGTCAATTGTTTGTTCTTTAAAGTTTATTTGTGTGCAAGTGAGGTTTATTTGTGAAAGCGAGTTACTGTTCTAATGTAGAGTATTACGAATGTCTTCTGAACATGTCACAAAGAAAAACCAACTCGTTACATCCATCACAGACATTTTATTTTTCACATTGTATCCTTCTGTTACGGTTCAAGCTGTTCGGGGTTGGACACGCACATGGAAAGGCTTTGGATGGGGGCTAGGGCAAAGAGGGGAAACCTCTATTCACAAGAGGCCAGAGGAGAGGAGAAACGAAGACGGGATGCCGCGGACGAGAGGGAAGAAAAACACTGCCGGCGAAAAGTCGCGTTTGATCAGCGCGACACCAGGCAGACCCAACAAAGGGGGCAACTCGCAAGAGCCAGCGACGTCATCCGGCCTGCCAGCGCCTCCTCGTTGCACAATGGCGAGAGAGCCTGAACACGGCGCACGGCGCTCCGCCACTCCAACGCCGCCTGGTGGTTCTACCTGGCGGCCAGGCCAATCTCGCGAGATTCAGTTTCAAAACTGAGGTCTGCTCGCCCTCTCAAACTCATTCTAACAAGCGGCGCACGCGCAAAGATCCGTCACGTGACCCATCGAGACCACGTGACAGGCCTTTGATGGCGGCTGTAGGAGAGCGGAGAGGGGTGCCTCGTCGCCCCAACCGGTGGCAATATCCTGTGGGGGCCGCTTGCCCGGAAGTTCTTCTTCGCGATAGATGGCGTGCGCGGCGGCGTTTGACCCCATTGGGGTCGCAGTCGCTCCTAACGTGACCTCACACGTGATCGGAAAGGGCTCCGGGCCCCTCGGCGCATGGGCAGATTTTGTAGAAGAGACCGCAGGGGGGTGAGTCAGGGTTGAACTGGGATCCTCCTCAATTTCTTCATTCCCTCTTCACCACCAACAGCCCCTCCCCCTCCCCTCCATCCTCATCACCGGTCCCCCCTGAGGCTGCTAAGTCGGCATAAAGGCAGCAAACTCTGAGGAAAGTTCAGGCTTTTCTCAACTTACAATTGCAGCATTGAGAGAGAGAGAGAGAGAGAGAGAGAGAGAGACAGACAGACAGACAGACAGACAGACAGACAGACAGACAGACAGACAGAGAGACAGAGAGGCAGAGAGACAGACAGACACAGAGAGACACGGAGAGAGAGAGAGAGAGAGAGAGAGAGAGGGGGGGGGGGGACACAGAGAGACACAGAGAGAGATAGAGAGAGAGACACAGAGAGAGAGAGAGAGAGAGAGAGAGAGAGAGAGAGAGAGAGAGAGAGAGAGAGAGAGAGAGAGAGAGACACACACAGAGAAAACACGCAGAGGCTCGCAGACAGACAAATGGACGCACAGATGTGGTGGTTATTCTTGGATTCAAGAATGACAAGTGTTGTGTTTCTGTCTGTAGGATGGGAGGTGACTCTACTTATACAGGCCCAGTCTAGACGTAATGAGGTGGGAGCAAATGCGGCACTGAACTTCGACGATGTTGCCGGGACTGACACAACTCGTTGGCGTCTTTCTCGCGCGGCCTGGGAGAGAGGCTGCACGGACACACTAATGAAAATATGCACAGTGACGAACTCTCATAAAACTACACTTACACTCACACGCAATCGCGCATACACCGCAGGCCTCTGTCAATCGTTTCGACCATGAATCCTGGCTGTGAAGTTGTTATCTGGTTGCAGATTCTGCTGTGACTGTGCAGTCCAATGCTGGAGTGGCAGTCCCTGTCACTGTGGTTGCATCCGTAGATTCTGCTGTGACTGTGCAGTCGAATGTTGGAATTGCAGTCCCTGTCACAGTGGTTGCAGATTCACCTGTGACTGTGCAGTCTAATGCTGGAGTGGCAGTCCCTGTCACAGTGGTTGCAGATTCTGCTGTGACTGTGCAGTCTAATGCTGTAATGGCAGTCTCTGTCACAGTGGTTGCAGATTCTCCTGTGACTGTGCAGTCTAATGCTGGAGTGGCAGTTTCTGTCACAGTGGTTGCAGATTCTCCTGTGACTGTGCAGTCTAATGCTGGAGTGGCAGTTTCTGTCACAGTGGTTGCAGATTCTCCTGTGACTGTGCAGTCTAATGCTGGAGTGGCAGTCTCTGTCACATTGGTTGCAGATTCTCCTGTGACTGTGCAGTCTAATGCTGGAGTGGCAGTCCCTGTCACAGTGGTTGGAGATTCTCCTGTGACTGTGCAGTCTAATGCTGGAGTGGCAGTCTCTGTTACAGTGGTTGCAGATTCTCCTGTGACTGTGCAGTCTAATGCTGGAGTGGCAGTCCCTGTCACAGTGGTTGCAGATTCTCCTGTGACTGTGCAGTCTAATGCTGGAGTGGCAGTTCCTGTCTCAGTGGTTGCAGATTCTCCTGTGACTGTGCAGTCTAATGCTGGAGTGGCAGTCTCTGTCACAGTGGTTGCACCCGTAGATTCTCCTGTGACTGTGCAGTCTAATGCTGGAGTGGCAGTCCCTGTCACATTGGTTGCAGATTCTGCTGTGACTGTGCAGTCTAATGCTGGAGTGGCAGTCTCTGTCACAGTGGTTGCAGATTCTGCTGTGACTGTGCAGTCTAATGCTGGAGTGGCAGTCCCTGTCACAGTGGTTGCAGATTCTACTGTGACTGTGCAGTCTAATGCTGGAGTGGCAGTCCCTGTCACAGTGGTTGCAGATTCTGCTGTGACTGTGCAGTCTAATGCTGGAGTGGCAGTCCCTGTCACAGTGGTTGCAGATTCTACTGTGACTGTGCAGTCTAATGCTGGAGTGGCAGTCCCTGTCACAGTGGTTGCAGATTCTCCTGTGACTGTGCAGTCTAATGCTGGAGTGGCAGTCTCTGTCACAGTGGTTGCAGATTCTGCTGTGACTGTGCAGTCTAATGCTGGAATGGCAGTCTCTGTCACAGTGGTTGCAGATTCTGCTGTGACTGTGCAGTCTAATGCTGGAGTGGCAGTCCCTGTCACATTGGTTGCAGATTCTGCTGTGACTGTGCAGTCTAATGCTGGAGTGGCAGTCCCTGTCACATTGGTTGCAGATTCTGCTGTGACTGTGCAGTCTAATGCTGGAGTGGCAGTCCCTGTCACAGTGGTTGCAGATTCTGCTGTGACTGTGCAGTCTAATGCTGGAGTGGCAGTCTCTGTCACAGTGGTTGCAGATTCTCCTGTGACTGTGCAGTCTAATGCTGGAGTGGCAGTCTCTGTCGCAGTGGTTGCAGATTCTGCGGTGACTGTGCAGTCTAATGCTGGAATGGCAGTCTCTGTCACAGTGGTTGCAGATTCTCCTGTGACTGTGCAGTCTAATGCTGGAGTGGCAGTCCCTGTCACAGTGGTTGCAGATTCTCCTGTGACTGTGCAGTCTAATGCTGGAGTGGCAGTCCCTGTCACATTGGTTGCAGATTCTGCTGTGACTGTGCAGTCTAATGCTGGAGTGGCAGTCCCTGTCACAGTTGTTGCAGATTCTGCTGTGACTGTGCAGTCTAATGCTGGAGTGGCAGTCTCTGTCACAGTGGTTGCAGATTCTGCTGTGACTGTGCAGTCTAATGCTGGAGTGGCAGTCTCTGTCACAGTGGTTGCAGATTCTGCTGTGACTGTGCAGTCTAATGCTGTAATGGCAGTCTCTGTCACAGTGGTTGCAGATTCTGCTGTGACTGTGCAGTCTAATGCTGGAGTGGCAGTCTCTGTCACAGTGGTTGCAGATTCTGCTGTGACTGTGCAGTCTAATGCTGGAGTGGCAGTCCCTGTCACAGTGGTTGCAGATTCTCCTGTGACTGTGCAGTCTAATGCTGGAGTGGCAGTCTCTGTCACAGTGGTTGCAGATTCTGCTGTGACTGTGCAGTCTAATGCTGGAGTGGCAGTCTCTGTCACAGTGGTTGCAGATTCTCCTGTGACTGTGCAGTCTAATGCTGGAGTGGCAGTTCGTATCACTGCGGTTGTATTTGTAGGCGCTTAGTATAGTCCCGCTGCAAACGGCTCTTCCAGCCTCGTGATTCTTCTCTTTCAATCTGCTCTGTCTCCTCTGACCTCTCTCAATCTGCTCTGTCTCCTCTGACCTCTCTCAATCTGCTCTGTCTCCTCTGACCTCTCTCAATCTGCTCTGTCTCCTCTGACCTCTCTCAGTCTGCTCTGTCTCCTCTCTCCTCTCTCAGTCTGCTCTGTCTCCTCTCTCCTCTCTCAATCTGCTCTGTCTCCTCTCTCCTCTCTCAATCTGCTCTGTCTCCTCTCTCCTCTCTCAGTCTGCTCTGTCTCCTCTCTCCTCTCTCAATCTGCTCTGTCTCCTCTCTCCTCTCTCAATCTGCTCTGTCTCCTCTCTCCTCTCTCAATCTGCTCTGTCTCCTCTCTCCTCTCTCAATCTGCTCTGTCTCCTCTCTCCTCTCTCAATCTGCTCTGTCTCCTCTGACCTCTCTCAGTTTGCTCTGTCTCCTCTCTCCTCTCTCAATCTGCTCTGTTTCCTCTCTCCTCTCTCTCTGTTTGCTCTGTCTCCTCTGACCTCTCTCAATCTGCTCTGTCTCCTCTGACCTCTCTCAGTCTGCTCTGTCTCCTCTCTCCTCTTTCAATCTGCTCTGTCTCCTCTCTCCTCTCTCAATCTGCTCTGTTTCCTCTCTCCTCTCTCTCTGTTTGCTCTGTCTCCTCTCTCCTCTCTCAATCTGCTCTGTCTCCTCTCTCCTCTCTCAATCTGCTCTGTCTCCTCTGACCTCTCTCAGTCTGCTCTGTCTCCTCTCTCCTCTCTCAATCTGCTCTGTCTCCTCTCTCCTCTCTCAGTCTGCTCTGTTTCCTCTCTCCTCTCTCTCTGTTTGCTCTGTCTCCTCTCTCCTCTCTCAATCTGCTCTGTCTCCTCTCTCCTCTCTCAATCTGCTCTGTTTCCTCTCTCCTCTCTCTCTGTTTGCTCTGTCTCCTCTCTCCTCTCTCAATCTGCTCTGTCTCCTCTCTCCTCTCTCAATCTGCTCTGTCTCCTCTGACCTCTCTCAATCTGCTCTGTCTCCTCTCTCTCAATCTGCTCTGTTTCCTCTCTCCTCTCTCAATCTGCTCTGTCTCCTCTCTCCTCTTTCAATCTGCTCTGTCTCCTCTCTCCTCTCTCAATCTGCTCTGTTTCCTCTCTCCTCTCTCTCTGTTGCTCTGTCTCCTCTCTCTCTGTTTTCTCTGTCTCCTCTCTCTCTGTTTGCTCTGTCTCCTCTCTCCTCTCTCAATCTGCTCTGTCTCCTCTCTCCTCTCTCAATCTGCTCTGTCTCCTCTCTCCTCTTTCAATCTGCTCTGTCTCCTCTCTCTCAATCTGCTCTGTTTCCTCTCTCTCAATCTGCTCTGTTTCCTCTCTCCTCTCTCAATCTGCTCTGTCTCCTCTCTCCTCTCTCAATCTGCTCTGTTTCCTCTCTCCTCTCTCTCTGTTTGCTCTGTCTCCTCTCTCAATCTGCTCTGTCTCCTCTCTCCTCTCTCAATCTGCTCTGTCTCCTCTGACCTCTCTCAATCTGCTCTGTCTCCTCTCTCTCAATCTGCTCTGTTTCCTCTCTCCTCTCTCAATCTGCTCTGTCTCCTCTCTCCTCTCTCAATCTGCTCTGTCTCCTCTCTCCTCTCTCAGTCTGCTCTGTCTCCTCTCTCCTCTCTCAATCTGCTCTGTCTCCTCTCTCCTCTCTCAATCTGCTCTGTCTCCTCTCTCCTCTCTCAGTCTGCTCTGTCTCCTCTCTCCTCTCTCAATCTGCTCTGTCTCCTCTCTCCTCTCTCAATCTGCTCTGTCTCCTCTCTCCTCTCTCAATCTGCTCTGTCTCCTCTCTCCTCTCTCAATCTGCTCTGTCTCCTCTCTCCTCTCTCAATCTGCTCTGTCTCCTCTGACCTCTCTCAGTCTGCTCTGTCTCCTCTCTCCTCTCTCAATCTGCTCTGTTTCCTCTCTCCTCTCTCTCTGTTTGCTCTGTCTCCTCTCTCCTCTCTCAATCTGCTCTGTCTCCTCTCTCCTCTCTCAATCTGCTCTGTCTCCTCTCTCCTCTCTCAATCTGCTCTGTCTCCTCTCTCCTCTCTCAATCTGCTCTGTCTCCTCTGACCTCTCTCAGTCTGCTCTGTCTCCTCTCTCCTCTCTCAATCTGCTCTGTCTCCTCTCTCCTCTCTCAGTCTGCTCTGTTTCCTCTCTCCTCTCTCTCTGTTTGCTCTGTCTCCTCTCTCCTCTCTCAATCTGCTCTGTCTCCTCTCTCCTCTCTCAATATGCTCTGTTTCCTCTCTCCTCTCTCTCTGCTCTGTCTCCTCTCTCCTCTCTCAATCTGCTCTGTCTCCTCTCTCCTCTCTCAATCTGCTCTGTCTCCTCTGACCTCTCTCAATCTGCTCTGTCTCCTCTCTCTCAATCTGCTCTGTCTCCTCTCTCCTCTCTCAATCTGCTCTGTCTCCTCTCTCCTCTTTCAATCTGCTCTGTCTCCTCTCTCCTCTCTCAATCTGCTCTGTCTCCTCTCTCCTCTTTCAATCTGCTCTGTCTCCTCTCTCCTCTTTCAATCTGCTCTGTCTCCTCTCTCTCAATCTGCTCTGTTTCCTCTCTCCTCTCTCAATCTGCTCTGTCTCCTCTCTCCTCTCTCAATCTGCTCTGTCTCCTCTCTCCTCTCTCAATCTGCTCTGTTTCCTCTCTCCTCTCTCTCTGTTTGCTCTGTCTCCTCTCTCAATCTGCTCTGTCTCCTCTCTCCTCTCTCAATCTGCTCTGTCTCCTCTGACCTCTCTCAATCTGCTCTGTCTCCTCTCTCTCAATCTGCTCTGTTTCCTCTCTCCTCTCTCAATCTGCTCTGTCTCCTCTCTCCTCTCTCAATCTGCTCTGTCTCCTCTCTCCTCTCTCAATCTGCTCTGTCTCCTCTCTCCTCTCTCAATCTGCTCTGTCTCCTCTCTCCTCTCTCAATCTGCTCTGTCTCCTCTCTCCTCTCTCATCTGCTCTGTCTCCTCTCTCCTCTCTCAATCTGCTCTGTCTCCTCTCTCCTCTCTCAATCTGCTCTGTCTCCTCTCTCCTCTCTCAATCTGCTCTGTCTCCTCTCTCCTCTCTCAATCTGCTCTGTCTCCTCTCTCCTCTCTCAATCTGCTCTGTCTCCTCTCTCCTCTCTCAATCTGCTCTGTCTCCTCTCTCCTCTCTCAATCTGCTCTGTCTCCTCTCTCCTCTCTCAATCTGCTCTGTCTCCTCTCTCCTCTCTCAATCTGCTCTGTCTCCTCTCTCCTCTCTCAATCTGCTCTGTCTCCTCTCTCCTCTCTCAATCTGCTCTGTCTCCTCTCTCCTCTCTCAATCTGCTCTGTCTCCTCTCTCCTCTCTCAATCTGCTCTGTCTCCTCTCTCCTCTCTCAATCTGCTCTGTCTCCTCTCTCCTCTCTCAATCTGCTCTGTCTCCTCTCTCCTCTCTCAATCTGCTCTGTCTCCTCTCTCCTCTCTCAATCTGCTCTGTCTCCTCTCTCCTCTCTCAATCTGCTCTGTCTCCTCTCTCCTCTCTCAATCTGCTCTGTCTCCTCTCTCCTCTCTCAATCTGCTCTGTCTCCTCTCTCCTCTCTCAATCTGCTCTGTCTCCTCTCTCCTCTCTCAATCTGCTCTGTCTCCTCTCTCCTCTCTCAATCTGCTCTGTCTCCTCTCTCCTCTCTCAATCTGCTCTGTCTCCTCTCTCCTCTCTCAGTCTGCTCTGTCTCCTCTCTCCTCTCTCAATCTGCTCTGTCTCCTCTCTCTCAGTTTGCTCTGTCTCCTCTCACCTCTCTCAATCTGTTCTGTTTCCTCTCTCCTCTCTCAGTTTGCTCTGTCTCTTCTCTCCTCTCTCAATCTGCTCTGTCTCCTCTCTCCTCTCTCAGTTTGCTCTGTCTCCTCTCTCCTCTCTCAATCTGCTCTGTCTCCTCTCTCCTCTCTCAATCTGCTCTGTCTCCTCTCTCCTCTCTCAATCTGCTCTGTCTCCTCTCTCTCAGTTTGCTCTGTCTCCTCTCTCTCCGTTTGCTCTGTCTCCTCTCTCCTCTCTCAATCTGCTCTGTCTCCTCTCTCCTCTCTCAATCTGCTCTGTCTCCTCTCTCTCAGTTTGCTCTGTCTCCTCTCTCCTCTCTCAATCTGCTCTGTCTCCTCTCTCCTCTCTCAATCTGCTCTGTCTTCTCTCTCAGTCTGCTCTGTTTCCTCTCTCAGTCTGCTCTGTCTCCTCTCTCTTCTCTTTCAGTTTGCTTTGTCTCCTCTCTCCTCTCTCAATCTGCTCTGTCTTCTCTCTCAGTCTGCTCTGTTTCCTCTCTCAGTCTGCTCTGTCTCCTCTCTCCTCTCTCTCAGTTTGCTCTGTCTCCTCTCCTCTCTCAATCTGCTCTGTCTCCTCTCTCCTCTCTCAGTCTGCTCTGTCTCCTCTCTCCTCTCTCAATCTGCTCTGTTTCCTCTCTCCTCTCTCAGTCTGCTCTGTCTCCTCTCTCCTCTCTCTGTTTGCTCTGTCTCCTCTCTCCTCTCTCAATCTGCTTTGTTTCATCTCTCTTCTCTCTCTCAGTCTGTTCTGTTTCCTCTCAGTCTGTTCTGTTTCCTCGCAGTCTGTTCTGTTTCCTCTCAGTCTGTTCTGTTTCCTCTCTCCTCTCTCAGTTTGCTTTGTCTCCTCTCTCCTCTCTCAATCTGCTCTGTTTCCTCTCTCCTCTCTCAGTCTATTCCGTTTCCTCTCAGTCTGTTTTGTCTCCTCTCTCCTCTCTCTCAGTATGCCCTGTCTCCTCTTTCCCTCTCTCAGTATGCCCTGCTGTGTCTCCTCTCTCAGTGTGCTGTGCCTCCTCTTTCCCTCTCTCAGTGTGCTGTGCCTCCTCTTTCCCCCTCTCAGTCTGATAACTCTCCTCTCTCAGTCTGCTGTCTCCTCTTTCCCTCTCTCAGTCTGCTGTGCCTCCTCTTTCCTTCTCTCAGTCTGCTGTCTCCTCTTTCCCTCTCTCAGTCTGCTGTGCCTCCTCTTTCCCTCTCTCAGTCTGCTCTGCCTCCTCTTTCCCTCTCTCAGTGTGCTCTGCCTCCTCTTTCCCTCTCTCAGTGTGCTCTGCCTCCTCTTTCCCTCTCTCAGTGTGCTGTGCCTCTTCTTTCCCTCTCTCAGTCTGCTCTGCCTCCTCTTTCCCTCTCTCAGTGTGCTGTGCCTCCTCTTTCCCTCTTTCAGTCTGCTCTGCCTCCTCTTTCCCTCTCTCAGTGTGCTGTGCCTCCTCTTTCCCTCTCTCAGTCTGCTCTGCCTCCTCTTTCCCTCTCTCAGTCTGCTGTGCCTCTTCTTTCCCTCTCTCAGTCGGCTCTGCCTCCTCTTTCCCTCTCTCAGTGTGCTGTGCCTCCTCTTTCCCTCTTTCAGTCGGCTCTGCCTCCTCTTTCCCTCTCAGTCTGCTGTGCCTCCTCTTTCCCTCTCTCAGTGTGCTGTGCCTCTTCTTTCCCTCTCTCAGTCGGCTCTGCCTCCTCTTTCCCTCTCTCAGTGTGCTGTGCCTCCTCTTTCCCTCTTTCAGTCGGCTCTGCCTCCTCTTTCCCTCTCTCAGTCTGCTGTGCCTCCTCTTTCCCTCTCTCAGTGTGCTGTGCCTCTTCTTTCCCTCTCTCAGTCGGCTCTGCCTCCTCTTTCCCTCTCTCAGTGTGCTGTGCCTCCTCTTTCCCTCTTTCAGTCGGCTCTGCCTCCTCTTTCCCTCTCTCAGTGTGCTGTGCCTCCTCTTTCCCTCTTTCAGTCGGCTCTGCCTCCTCTTTCCCTCTCAGTCTGCTGTGCCTCCTCTTTCCCTCTCTCAGTGTGCTGTGCCTCTTCTTTCCCTCTCTCAGTCGGCTCTGCCTCCTCTTTCCCTCTCTCAGTGTGCTGTGCCTCCTCTTTCCCTCTTTCAGTCTGCTCTGCCTCCTCTTTCCCTCTCTCAGTCTGCTGTGCCTCTTCTTTCCCTCTCTCAGTCGGCTCTGCCTCCTCTTTCCCTCTCTCAGTGTGCTCTGCCTCCTCTTTCCCTCTCTCAGTGTGCTGTGCCTCCTCTCTCAGTCTGCTCTATCTCCTCTTTCCCTCTCTCAGTGTGCTGTGCCTCCTCTTTCCCTCTCTCATTCTGTTCTGTCTCCTCTCTCCTGTCTCAGTCTGCTCCGTCTTCTCTCTTCTCTCTCAGTCTGTTTTGGAGCTCATACACACACACACGCGCGCGCGCGCACACACGCGCACACACACACACACATTCAAACACACACGCACGCACGCACGCATACACATTCGCACACGCGCGCATGCACTCACGCACAGATGAAGAACGGCATATATAGAGAATGGCATACAGAGACGAACACGCACGCACGTACGTACTTACTTGCACATACACACGCGCGCTCGCGCATACACGCACACATAAATGCACACACTAACACAATAGCACGCACACAAACAAACAAACACATTCGGGGATATGTAGACAAACAGGTAGTAAGCAGGCAAATGGGCAGAAAGTCTACGTGCGCGCGCTCGCGTGTGTGTACGTGTGTTTGTGTGTGTATGTGCGTGTATGTATCTGTGTCTGTGTATTTGTGTGGTTGTGTGTGTGTGAGTGTGTGTGTGTGTGTGTGTGTGTGTGTGTGTGTGTGTGTGTGTTTGTGCGTGCGTGCGTGTGTGTGCAATGTGTGTGTGTGCGTGCGTGTGTGTTTGCGTGTGTGTGTGTGCAATGTGTGTGTGTGCGTGCGTGTGTGTTTGTGTGTGTGTGTGTGTGTGTGTGTGTGTATTGTCGTTCATTTGTCAGGGTCAGGATGTGTGGGATGCGGACACAGTGGGTACTTGCCAAAGGTGAACGAGTGCCTTACTATCAGGGATCACCCCATGCTGCCCACTGCAAACACAGCTGACTGCCACAGATACAGTGACCCTTGTCCAAACAAAGACACCCTCCCCCAGCCTGCCTGGAAGAAAGCGTCTCCCCCCCCCCCCCCCCCCCCCTCTCCCAACCCTTTCCCTTCCCACTCAGCCTTTAACTACACACGCGGCATTAGCACGAGTGAGCATTCAAACAAACAATTCGTATTATTGCACAGATTTATAAAATGATGCATGCACACGCACACACACGCACACATACACATATACATCAATACAGACATACGCACGCGCACGCACTCACACACACACACACATGCACAGAGAGAGAGAGAGAGAGAGAACGAACGAACGAACGAACGAACAGTTTATTGTTGGGCCTCCGGCCCTTCACATCAATATTTCAAAGGTTACAGTCAAGTAGTGAATGCCTCTTCAGTCACTGCTGTAGCCACTGCCTCCCCCCGCCTTTTAAATGCATGATACAAGTACCTTGCTACAGACCTTATCACCATTAGAGAGAGAGAGAGAGAGAGAGAGAGAGAGAGAGAGAGAGAGAGAGAGAGAGAGAGATAATAGTTGGACCGTAACACTCCCCCATGGTTCAATGGAAAATTTCTTATGATTTTATTAAGAAACTTTCTACCAGCAAAAATGGTGTGAACTCAACAATGAAAACTAACAACGTAACAAAGCATCGGCCAACACGTTCTCTCGACCTGGAACAAGCACAATATGCAATGGGAATTCTTGGAGGATTAAACTCCATCTCAACAATCGTTGGTTCTTCCCCCTTGTGTTGTTCAAGAACACCAACGGAGTGTGGTCAGTATGTACAATCATCTCATGTGCAGGGTGTCTCAAATACACCTCAAAATGCAACAGTGCACTCAGTAGATTCAAAGCTTCTTTTTCCACAGTAGAGTAACCATTCTGGTACTGCAAGAACTTCTTGGAAAAATATGCTACTGGATGCCTGATATTGTCATCTCCATACTGCATCAACACTGCTCCCATAGTCTAATCCGATGCATCCACCATGAGCTCAAACTATTTGCTAGTCTTGTGCCAACAAAACAGATTTACACAATAAAATCAATTTAGCTTCTCAAAAGCCTGCTGACATTGATCAGTCCATTTAAATACCTTGGTCCTCTGCAATAGGTCTGTCACTGACATTGATCAGTCCATTTAAACACCTTGGTCCTCTGCAATAGGGCTGTCACTGACATTGATCAGTCCATTTAAACACCTTGGTCCTCTGCAATAGGGCTGTCACTGACATTGATCAGTCCATTTAAACACCTTGGTCCTCTGCAATATGTCTGTCACTGACATTGATCAGTCCATTTAAACACCTTGGTCCTCTGCAATAGGGCTGTCACTGACATTGATCAGTCCATTTAAACACCTTGGTCCTCTGCAATAGGTCTGTCACTGACATTGATCAGTCCATTTAAACACCTTGGTCCTCTGCAATAGGGCTGTCACTGACATTGATCAGTCTATTCAAACACCTTGGTCCTCTGCAATAGGTCTGTCACTGACATTGATCAGTCCATTTAAACACCTTGGTCCTCTGCAATAGGGCTGTCACTGACATTGATCAGTCCATTTAAACACCTTGGTCCTCTGCAATAGGTCTGTCACTGACATTGATCAGTCTATTTAAACACCTTGGTCCTCTGCAATAGGTCTGTCACTGACATTGATCAGTCCATTTAAACACCTTGGTCCTCTGCAATAGGGCTGTCAACGGCAGAGCCACCCCAGCTAGGCCTCAGCAGAACTTTCTGTAGAACCCGATCATTTCCAAAAATCTTCTTTTCGTCCACTCTATAGGCATGCTGCTTGATGGGCATATGTCACTATTCAACAGCTCTATGAGATGAGTTTTCCTAGGTACGTCTGAGAACAAACCTTGATGTCTATCAAACAACCCTTTCATCTGCATTCTATCTTTCTTTCTCAGGTGTCCTAGAAACAATTTTAAGTTGTGGTAGTGCTGGAAATTGCAGAGCTCTGGCTCTACTGTCCACTGGCGCTCAGTCTCATTCTCCCACAGTTTCTCCTCATCCAGATCTTGCTAACTACTAACTGTCGCACACACTGGCATGACTTGCTTACCTACACTCAATCTAATGGCATTTCTTTAGCGTATTGTCACCTACTTCTGACCTAGTAGTAATATTGCTCAAGGGCACTGCCTCCACAAATATCTACTAATCAAACACATGATATTCAATAGGTATTGGTACTTGCTTTTGCTGTGGGGTAGAGGTTCCACGCAATCTAGCACTTACTTTTGAAAATGGCTCTTGGATGAGTGCAGACACATCACTACGCTGACCAG
>JAWQFJ010024702.1:12500-17557 GCA_034096865.1 Theodoxus fluviatilis | reverse complement strand
GCACTGATGGGGAAATGGACAGAGTTGCCCTCTCAGGCTTCGATGCTTTAAATAAAGGCTCGTGCATTGCTGTGTTGGGTACACGCCGATTGGCCTAAATTCGTTTCGCCTAATCCATCAAATTTAGGCGTAACCGCCGCCACTGCACCTAGCGTCAATTTTGCTCGTTTCGCCTAATGATAATGGTCGTTTCGCCTAATGTTGCGTTTCGCCTAATGTTTCATTACTCTCGAATGTCGCCCTTCGTTTTTTCTGCACGATCTAGTTAATGGACAGACAACACTCTTAACATTCCTCGACGCTTGCTCGTATGCCGTACACATGTGATTTTTTAGAATGAACTGAGGATGCTACATGTTGTGAAATCTTTCTTTGTGTGTTTTTTAACATGTCATTCAATTACTGTGTATATTCCCGTGGGCATGCGATTTTATATGAAATCTTTTTATGAGTGCATTTTAACATGTCATTCAATTACTGTGTATATTCCTGTATGCATGCTATTTTATATTTTTTTACATGTCATTCAATTACTGTGTATATTCCCGTGGGCATGCGATTTTATATGAAATCTATTTATGAGTGTGTTTTAACATGTCATTCAATTACTGTGTATATTCCTGTGTGCATGCTATTATATATTTTTTTACATGTCATTCAATTACTGTGTATATTCCCGTGGGCATGCGATTTTATATGAAATCTATTTATGAGTGTGTTTTAACATGTCATTCAATTACTGTGTATATTCCTGTGTGCATGCTATTATATATTTTTTTACATGTCATTCAATTACTGTGTATATTCCCGTGGGCATGCGATTTTATATGAAATCTATTTATGAGTGTGTTTTAACATGCTATTTTATATGATGTTATTAATGTTACACTCTCCCTTAGGCGAAACTTGATTTTAGGCGAAACGATCCCCTATGACAACATGTAGGCGAACCGAATTCAAGCGAACTGAAATTAGGCGAAACGAATTTAGCGAAACGAATTTAGGCCAATCGGGCTGCACCGGCTGTGTTGGGTAACCTCTATGATATCAAAATCATCTTGACTTTGACCGTAATCCCGCCCCTCGTGGGTTGAAAGTGAGAATTGACCCACCGCGTCTCCCTACACGATACGTATGAGACGATTAGATGGGGACAACTTGACTTCATTTACGCTTGGTCAGAATTATTCAAGTGATTTTCATACTTAATGGTCTTACATAGCCTTCAAAGACTGTAATAGGCTGTAAAACTTATTCCGTCCATCCGTCTCTCCGTTTACACCCCCACACAACCATCATCCAAACCCACCCACTTACCCACCCACCCTCCACCCCTAAAACACCGACAAACAAATAAAACAAATCATAAACGCCCGAATTCCCAGTGTTTTTATGGAAGATTTTTCCACTTTAGAGCAACTTCATGGGTAATATTGCATTAACATTCTGGCACACTCAAAGCCAATGTAAAACGTACGTGTAACATCCAAGATATCGCTGTCAAAGGTAATTGTGTCCACATCGAGGAAAGCGAAGAAACGCTGTACTTCTTCCTTCTGAAGAGCATCCACCAACGTCTTGAGGGCTCCTTCAGGAACCATCACCGACACCCAGGCACTTGACCCGAGGTTCACCTAGGAAAGAAAGAAACTATTGGTACCGAAATATTCACAAATCAAAATGTTATATTCTAGCGTAATAAGTCGTCCGTAAATTTTACTTGTGTTCCTGAATAAAGTTTGTAAGCAGAAAATCTGCGGTGTTAATCCATATTTGTCTTGCAAATTCGGCCACTTTTGAAGAATACATTGTTCGTGATGACCCTGATATCGAGGTCGACGGCATTTTTCATTTAGGATTTTTAACATGGTGAATTTTTTTTTCTTGCAACAATTACCGAGGGGAATTCCGAGCATGGGCGCATCGTTAATCAGAAACTCAAACAGCGCAGTCAAGGAGGCAAACAACACACCTGCGCTGCGCCTGGACGTGTGTGAGGCGAGCGTCCCGAGGCACAATGACCTACTTCCCATGACCTCTAATGCTTAGTGCAGATTTGCGTCTCGGGGCGCTCTGACCTACTTCCCATGACCTCTAATGCTTAGTGCAGATTTGCGTCTCGGGGCGCTCTGACCTACTTCCCATGACCTCTGATGCTTAGTGCAGATTTGCGTCTCTTGGCGCTCTGACCTACTTCCCATGACCTCTAATGCTTAGTGCGGCATAGCGTCTCGGGGCGCTCTGATCTACTTCTCATGACCTCTAATGCTTAGTGAGGCTTAGCGTCTTGGGGCGCTCTGACCTACTTCCCATGACCTCTGATGCTTAGTGCAGCATTGCGTCTTGGGGCGCTCTGACCTACTTCTCATGACCTCTGATGCTTAGTGCGGCATAGCGTCTCGGGGCGCTCTGACCTACTTCTCATGACCTCTGATGCTTAGTATGGCATAGCGTCTCGGGGCGCTCTGACCTACTTCTCATGACCTCTGATGCTTAGTGCATGTCGCGAGCAGGTTGCTAGCGGTGAAAGAGTTAATGTTGGTGTTGGCGGATGTGTGTGTGTATGCGTGGTGTGTAGTGTGTTTGTGATGCGTTGTCACGTGCCTTGTCTGTGCGTTTCAAGTTTCGCGTGCGTAAGGACGGGGTGAGCGAGCTCGGCGCGGTTTTCGCACGGGAGTTTGTGGAACGGAAGAGTTTGTAGGGGATGCTCGCGTTTTCTTTTGAGGGTGAGAGTTTTGAAGGAGCAGTCGCTGGTTTGTGACCGCGAAGGCAACCTCGCTTGTGTGAGGGTTGCAGAATTGTGGTGTGACTGCTGTCAACCCAGTGCGTGGCGTGGCTTTTGTCAGCCCGGAATAGTTTAAAGACCATATTGTCTTTGTCGGTGTAGACCGAGGAAAATCTTCACCAGGGGAAGGGCCGTGTTCTTCCATGTGAGTATTTGCTGTGTGTAAATGTCTTTGTGTAAGTTGTCATTTGGTTGTGAGTTTGCTGTTTTAGGGGTGGGTGGGGAAGGTGAGATAAGTAATGAAATTTCCGAACTGTGGTTTTGACGTTCATTCATTGTTTGGTTCCCACCTCGCATCATTTAAAGTCGTTTCATGTTCATGGTAGGGTTGTGGTTTGGATTTGCGTTATTTGAGTAAAAGTTAAGATTGTTTGAAATGGGCCTAGTTTGTGGAAAGGCTAAGACGGTGTTTTGACGGGGTACCGTCATGTTTGTAATGGGTTTGAGTTGTGATTTGTGTGCTATGCATTATGCTATAGTTGCTAATTCTGGCCGTTTAGGCCTGGGTGTTTAATTTCATTTGCCCGTTCCACGTCCTGCGTCATCCCAAGTCCTGGATGCTCCCCATTGATGTCGGCCTCGTCCAGAGTCTTCACTGTTATCATCGCCGTCGTCATCGTCCAGGGCCAGCCGCTCCTCATCGCTGTCATCATCATCATCCAACGTTACCAGTGCCACTCATCACCCTGAGCTCGTCTGATCAGGGGAGGGCTGACGGTCGGGGTCACGTTGCGTCCCTCCGTTCCCCGTTCTGCGGGTTGTCGCAGAGGGAGGCCATGAGACAGTGATGGTCAACTGCAGTGGTTTGTGCTGACATGAGAGAGACAGTGTGGGACAGTTGGGGTGTTGTGTGTGGACAGGAAAGTGACAGTGTTGGACAGTTGGGGTGTTGTGTGCGGACAGGAAAGTGACAGTGTTGGACAGTTGGGGTGTTGTGTGCGGACAGGAAAGTGACAGTGTTGGACAGTCGGGGGTGTTGTGTGCGGACAGGAAAGTGACAGTGTTGGACAGTCGGGGGTGTTGTGTGCGGACAGGAAAGGGACAGTGTTGAACAGTCGTGGGGAAAGTTGCCTCGGCGAGAGAGCGACTGCTGGTTGAGCAACCGGTTCTGTTGTTGTTGTGGGGTGGTGTTGTGGGTCAGTCCGTGGCCAACTGTTGGGTTTTGTGGGGTTGGTGGGGCGTGTATTTTCACATGTGTTTGGGTTAGGGTGTGCGGGTAGTATTGTTTCATCTTTTCATTGTTAGGTTGCATAAGTGCAGGTCATCGATCATTTATTATCATTACCATTCATCCTTTTCACCTCCGTTCATTCATTCTGTAGTGTTGCTGACGTATGATTAAATTCTTATCTGTTAAATAGTTTTTGAGTTCCTGACTTCCTCTGCCTAAGAGGGTAAGGGCCCACCCAGCGGGTGTGGTCGCGACAGTGTGGCATAGCGTCTCGGGGCGCTCTGACCTACTTCTCATGACCTCTGATGCTTAGTGCAGCATTGCGTCTCTTGGCGCTCTGACCTACTTCCCATGACCTCTGATGCTTAGTGCAGCATTGCGTCTCGGGGCGCTCTGACCTACTTCCCATGACCTCTGATGCTTAGTGTGGCATAGCGTCTCGGGGCGCTCGCCTTGCACAACACGCGGCAGTGGCTCGTTCAAGATACCGAGCGCTCCATCGAATGCTCTGCAAGCGCGAATTGTCACTGTTGAACGACCACACGTGACCGAGCGCTAACAACGATAGCTTCCGCGATGCATTCTCATTGTTGCGGCGTGTTAAGGTGTGCGCTCCTCAAGCAAAGGAGCGAGCCAGCAGCAGCAGGCTGGTCGTTTCTAGAGGAAGCTGATGAGATATATCATGCTGCAGCTGTGCATCAGCGCTCGGCATCGCTCGAATAGATGATCATATCGAAATGTCAGTGCTGAGTACAGCGTTAAAAGCGATGCACATCCTCTGTGAGATACGAGATGCAGACTACGGAGGGGCACGGCAGGACTAGTCTTACCAGCTGTTCCCATGGATCCTATATAGATGGATAGCTGACTGTGGCATGTAGAGAAATAAGTTCGCCGATAGCCTCGTTTTCAACACTTTTCTGATTTCCCTTCCGGTTGCTCCGCTTTCAATGTCCGATGCCTTTGTTAGTGTAAACACCTGGCGAAAATCACGAATTTTGTGTCTTAGTTTTAGCCATCTTAATTTTTTCTCCGCATAAGTCGGTGGAAAAATGTGTCTAGTTTGTAACCTGTGTTTAGTATTGTTGTCAGCCATTTCTG
>JAWQFJ010024702.1:0-7500 GCA_034096865.1 Theodoxus fluviatilis | reverse complement strand
ACATCTGCACGCAAGCATATACACATGGCGCGCACGCGCGCGAGTGAGAGAGCGAGAGAGAGAGAGAGAGAGAGAGAGAGAGAGACAGACAGACAGACAGACAGACAGACACACACACACACACACACACACACACACACACACACACACACACACAGGCAGACACTGAGACAGTTACAGAGAGACGGACGGACGGACGGACGGACGGACGGACGGACGGACAGACAGACAAGAGACAGAGACAGAAACAGAGACAGCGACAGACAAAGGAAGGACCAACAGGTATGTGTGAGCAATGGCAGGAAGGCTGACAATCAAACAAGGTCGCGGCTGCGTTTTCGAGCAAGTAAAAAACACACAACTGTGGTGGCTCACTACACGGACTAAGTACAAAACACACACCTGTGGTGGCTCACTACACGGACTAAGTAAAAAACACACACCTGTGGTGGCTCACTACACGGACTAAGTACAAAACACACACCTGTGGTGGCTCACTACACGGACTAAGTAAAAAACACACACCTGTGGTGGCTCACTACACGGACTAAGTACAAAACACACAACTGTGGTGGCTCACTATACGGACTAAGTACAACACACACACCTGTGGTGGCTCTCTACACGGACTAAGTAAAAAACACACAACTGTGGTGGCTCACTACACGGACTAAGTACAAAACACACACCTGTGGTGGCTCTCTACACGGACTAAGTACAAAACACACACCTGTGGTGGCTCTCTACACGGACTAAGTACAAAACACACAACTGTGGTGGCTCTCTACACGGACTAAGTACAAAACACACACCTGTGGTGGCTCACTACACGGACTAAGTACAAAACACACAAATGTGGTGGCTCTCTACACGGACTAAGTACAAAACACACACCTGTGGTGGCTCACTACACGGACTAAGTACAAAGCACACAATTGTGGTGGCTCTCTACACGGACTAAGTACAAAACACACACCTGTGGTGGCTCACTACACGGACTAAGTACAAAACACAACTGTGGTGGCTCACTACACGGACTAAGTACAAAACACAACTGTGGTGGCTCACTACACGGACTAAGTAAAAAACACACAACTGTGGTGGCTCACTACAAGGACTAATGCAACTGAAGAGCCGTGCAGCGCTACAGAGCAAGCCGTGCAGCGCTACAGAGCAAGCCGTGCAGCGCTACAGAGCAAGCCGTGCAGCGCTACAGAGCAAGCCGTGCAGCGCTACAGAGCAAGCCGTGCAGCGCTACAGAGCAAGCCGTGCAGCGCTACAGAGCAAGCCGTGCAGCGCTACAGAGCATGCCGTACAGCGCTACAGAGCAAGCCGTGCAGCGCTACAGAGCAAGCCGTGCAGCGCTACAGAGCAAGCCGTGCAGCGCTACAGAGCAAACCGTGCAGCGCTACAGAGCAAGCCGTGCAGCGCTACAGAGCAAGCCGTGCAGCGCTACAGAGCAAGCCGTGCAGTGCTACAGAGCAAGCCGTGCAGCGCTACAGAGCAAGCCGTGCAGCGCTACAGAGCAAGCCGTGCATTTCCTTTGGTGCCAAGGGTAAAGGCGTGCAGCAGCAGCATGGCCTGGAATTCCAAGGACACTTCAGAATCAAAACCCCAAGCAAACCCGATGGGCGGACAAATCAAAACACGGACCAGGAGGAAGAAAAGACTCGGAGAAAAGCCGGGAACTTAAAAAAAAGAGTAACTGATCTGAACCAGATGTCTCACTGAGAGATGTCTCACTGAGAGAAATTCCTCTTGGAAAACAGAAATGAAAACACAAGACATATTTGGGATGCCCATAACATGTCAAGGACAGGAATCTGCAGGGATGCTGCACCGAAGTTTAGGTTGTGATTCACTGTCAGGGCATGCAGCGTCGTGTGACAAACACAAAGTGCAGACAAAGGAAATGGGAGTCGGTGACTGGGGTACATACAGCCAAGTCAGTCGAGTCAAAGGTCAAAGAAGGGTGGTCACAGAGAGAGAGAGAGAGAGAGAGAGAGAGAGAGAACGAACGAACGAACGAACGAACTTTATTTTACAAGGGTAGTGAATTAGGCAGTATTGCCTTTCTTACATTCAGCCCTTGAGGCAAAATATTCAAATGTGGTGAGAGAGAGAGAGAGAGAGAGAGAGAGAGAGAGAGAGAGAGAGAGAGAGAGCACAGAATAAGAAGCCACGGGTTGAATGGACAGATGGCCCATCCCGAACTATAAACCAGCAGTAAATCCCGACGTGAAAATAAGCACACACACACACACACACACACACACACACACACACACACACACACACACACACACACACACATACACACACACACACACACACACACACACCGCCCGCTAAGACAGGAATGGGATGTAGTATGTGTGCATGCTTGAAGTGTGGTGTGCTGGTGGTGGTGGTGTGTGTGCGCGCGCGCTTGCATGTGTGCGAGCGCGCGCTCGGGGGCAATTGTGTGTGTCCATGCGCGTGTTCATCGAACTGCGATGAATCCGTGCTTGTATCAAAATGATGGCGTATAAGAGGAGCCGAGGCTGAGTACTGAGGCAACCAACAATGCTGGGGTTTGGGGAAACAGATGGGAAAGCAGGACTGTAAGGGAAGACGTGTTCAGAGAGGCAGGGAGGGAAGAGGGTTGGGTAAAGAGAATACATTAGAGAAGACAACAACAATGAGCTAAGGTACTGCAGAGATAATGGGCGCGGACGGGGGTGGGGGGCTGAAGGGGGTGGGGGTGGGGGGAGGGGGGGTGAAGGGGGGGGGCGCTCTGACAAGAGGCCAAAGATGCACTCGGTGCACTTGGAAGGGAAAGTCGGCACAACAGATGGAGACAAACGTGAGAAAGGAGGGGCTGCGGATGGAAGGGGGGAGTTGGGGATGGCAGCCACGGACGGTAGGATAGAGGAAAGGCAAATAGCAAATGAATGAAAAGGAGACAACAGATCGAGACGGCGAGGAGGTCGAGGGAAAGCGGTGGAGGAGAAGGAGATGAAAGAAGGCCAGATGGGGAGCGAGTGAGTGAAAGAGATAAAATAGGAGAGATGAATAGGAGAGATGAATAGATTGAGGGAAGGAAGGTCAGAAATCTCCTCTTGCAGATCAAAAAAGCGCGCTGCCAAAACTCTTATAGGCGAAAAGGTCAAACAAGTCTCTTTCTCCACCCACCCCGCCCCTTTTACCCTCCCTGTAACCCCCCATCCCCTACCCCACCCCCACGTCTACGTACACCTGCCATCTATTGGATTGGCAGGTGGCGGGGGGGAGAGTGAAGAAGAAGGAAGGAGAGACGAACGAGTTATAGCAGAGAGTGGAAAGCAGGGGTGAACGAATGAGTGGAATGAGCGAGCGAAAAAGGTTGAGGCCGGGAGGGAGAACAAATATAACGGTAGCGAAGACCAGGACGAGAGAGAGCGAGAGGGGGCTGAGACGAGAGTAGATGATAGAGAGAGAGACGAGAGAGAGATAGAGAGAGAAGAGAATCGAGCAGAGAAGAGAGACAGAGACAGAGAAGATACAGAGGCGAGAGGAGAAAAGTGCAGACGGAGAGACAGGAGGACAGAGACAGAAGGGAGAGGAGAGTGAGAGAGTGAGAGAGACGAGAGAGCGAGATGAGGCGGGCTGCGAGGGAGGAGAGTGGAGGAGTTGCAGGAGGAGTGGAAGGAGGCGAGAGCTGGGCCGACATGAGGAGCGAGAGAGAGGAGGAGAGAGAGAGAGAGAGCGAGGAAGGAGAGGAGATAGACGAGAGAGAGAGAGAGAGAGAGAGAGAGAGAGAAAGAGACAGACAGACAGACAGACAGACAGACAGACAGACAGACAGACAGACCGACAGACAGACAGACCGACAGACAGACAGACAGACAGACAGACAGACAGACAGACAGACAGACAGACAGACAGACAGACAGACAGACAGACAGACAGACAGACAGACAGACACTGCAGAGTTGCCTACCGTTACGGTGGGTCCGTATTTGTCCCGGAAAAGCATAAAATTGACGTGGGTGTCCCGGAAATACGATTTGTTCATTCGCGTCCCGGAAAATTGAAAAAGTCCAAGACACGTTTTCAATCAGAGCTGCAAGAGTGCTCGTGTACGCTGGTACAGATGTACCCTCAGCTGAACCTTGTCGGAAATTGCCGAAGGTACTTCGTGACCACACGTCATAGTGGCGAAAACTGCCGAAGCACCGATAACCACAAACACGCATGCGCAGCAAATACGGCTTCTGCCGATTGAGGGAGAAAGAAGCGGGCTTTTGGAGTCAGAAAAATCCGAGTCAATGCCATCAAGCGAAAGAATGATTCTGCTGAAACTGCCGCTGATAAATCTGACTCAAAGACACCAAAGCGAAGCCAAACTTTCAGAGCAGATTATACGAAACTGTGGAGCATTATCACAACGGGGAAGAAAGGAAACACTTTCGCCTATTGTGAAGTTTGTGCCTGTGACTTTTCCATCAAGTCGGGTGGAAAAGACGACTGCCGTCGCCATGTGGACACCGACAAACACGAAAGAAACTCAAAAAAGTTAAAAGAGCAACAGAACAACAGCAAAATAACTGAATTCTTTCCTGGTACCGCTCTTGCTACTGCATAATCGTTGGAAATGGATACCACACGCGCAGAGGTGATGATGGTGGACTTGATCACTGAACTGAATTTGCCCTTTTCTGCCTTGGATGTTTTCAACAAAGCTCTACCCATCATGTTCAAAGACTCTAACTTCTAAGGTCGCCAGCGAGTTCCAATGCGGTCGCAGTAAGGGTACAGCAGTTGTTCGAGAGATAGCGGCAAACACATCTGTGACGCTTGCTGAACGCCTGAAACAACGTCCATTCACACTTTCCACGGATGGCAGTAAAGACTCTGGTGACAAAAAGCTGTTTCCACTAGTGGTTCGAACGGTTGACCCTGATACCTTGGAGGTGCGATCTGGAATACTTCTTCACAAGATTCCCCAAGCTTTTGCCACCTGGTGTTGGAGTGAATTGCATCAAGCTGGAGTTCGCAAGATACCAGACCACTGACATCAGTGCGTGCATCAAGAGCACCGACAGGATTGATGCTACATGGCGAGAGATTGGAAAGCTGCAGGAAGATGGACAGCCCTTATTCCCAGTCTTGCCGACAGTGATGTGTACCATCATGACCATTCCCCATTCCTCGGCCCACTGCGAAAGGATCTTCTCAGTTGTGCGAAAGAACAAAACAGACTTTCGGAGCAACATGGGGCTGGACACACTTGAAGCCCTTGTGGTTGCCAAGTCTAGGCCAGGGGAGGCCGTCTCACGGTTTTATAAGAGGGCAGACTTGGAGAAGTTGAAGAGTGCATATTACAACTCTCTTCAGTCCAAGAGTAACAAGTATATGCATTGTATCAAGCTGTGTTCATAGTGTATATAATAAGGTGAGTTTAACAGTTTCTGTCTTTACTGCTATGTTGCTCGTATTAGACACCATGTCCCTGAAAATCATTCTGTGTCCCTGATTTTGAGCCAACATGTCCCTGAAAGCACAATATGAGGGTAGGCAACTCTGGTCAGACAGACAAAAGAATAGCTACTGGCTGATGCGGAGGAAAAAGCAGACGGCCAGAGAGAGAGAGAGAGAGAGAGAGAGAGAGAGAGAGAGAGAGAGAGAGAGAGAGAGAGAGAGAGAGAGAGAGAGAGAGAGAGAGAGCACTTGAACTTACACGCGCAAACATGCACACGAACACAAGTGCAAACACACGCACATAGATACACGTACATAAAAACGCACAGGCGTGCGCACTCACGCATAGGCACGCACGTACAGGCACACATACGCACGCACACATACGCACGCACACATACGCACGCACACACGCACGCACACACTCAAACGCGCACACACACAGATCCACACGCGGGCGCACGCACATACACAAAGGCACACAGGCATCAAAAGAATTTACTGACATGCTAGCAGACAGACAAGCCAGCAAACAGACATGCAAGCAGACAAGCAAGCCGATAGACATGCAAGCGGACAAGCAAGCCGACAGACATGCAAGCAGACAAGCAAGCAGACAGACAAGCAGACAGTCAAGCCAGCAGACACACAAGCCAGCAGACAGACAAGCGGACAGACAGACAAGCCAGCAGACAGACAAACGGACAGACAGACGAGCATGCAAGCAGACAGGAGGCATGAGAACTGGCTGGGTGAGGGAAGGAAAGACTGCATGTGCGTTTTCCAAAGACTATCCAATCATACAAAACAATACGAGTATTAAACGAAATAGTAAATGAATGAAGTTTCACTATATATATATATATATATATATATATATATATATATATATATATCAGCTTTTGCAGGCATGACAATCACTAGAGCTCGTTGAAACAGGAGCAAGCCTCCTTTTCCCGAGTCATTCGCCTTTCACGAATAGAAAGGGGACACGCGATGGGTCTATTCAACCCCCCAGGGGGGATAGCCGACAATACAGGCAAAACAAGCACCATCGAGCGGTCCTGTAAAGAACACAAACAGCGAGTTCAAACCACAGCTTATCAAAACATCCTTCCACTGAAGATCAGAAAAAAATCCCCACGTTTTTCTTGTTCACAATTCCCTAACTTCGAGAGGGGGAGGGGGGGGGGGGGGGGGACTGGGGGTGTGGGGGGGGGGGGGGGGGGGGGGGACGACGACTCCCAGAGAGAGCGAATGGAAACGTGGCGGTGTCTTTGAAGAAGCTAAGACTCCTTGATGCCACTTCAAAGGCGCCGACGGCGAAAGGCAGTTCCTATGACGATTTTCAACGCAGACTCCATGCAAGAGAAGATGGCAGATTAATTACTCAACGATGTTAGCGCCAGGTAATTTATAACCAGATAATCGGATTTGCAGGTGGTGGCAAGATCGATTGGGATAATCAATGCACTATTTCGGCAGCTGACAGTGAAGGCTGTAGAACTTCAAGACAACAGCAAATGTTTTGAAGCCGAGTCGGATGACAGTTGTAAAGGTGATGGATGCATTTGAGCCTGACCTCTCTCTCTCTCTCTCTCTCTCTCTCTCTCTCTCTCTCTCTCTCTCTCTCTCTCCTCTCACCACGTCTCCCTACATCATTCGTACAATTGACTAGGGATATGGAGACAACTCTGAAAGGCCATAAACCTTCATCCCTATCAGCTGTCTGTCTGGCTGTCTCTCAATCTTAACAACTCTCTCCTTTTGTGACTCGATCTTATCATCTCTAGTATCTCTCCTAGAGTGCCTCGCCTCACGCCAACCCAGCGCCTCTCTCTCTCCAGTGTCCGTTCAGCCCTATCAGTTTCTGCTGACAGCGTACGTCGCACTATCGGGGGACAGGTCACTCCAAGTGTGACGTGTAATTGGCTTGCGGGCCACGGTTGCTAGTGTGACTCGGTTCCACATGGGAAAACCTTAGCGACTGCTTCCCCTGGCGAGTCCCCGAAGAGGCGTTGACCCGCCAATATACTTACGACGAGCCCTAGCACCTAC
>JAWQFJ010024700.1:30000-50000 GCA_034096865.1 Theodoxus fluviatilis | reverse complement strand
TGAATCATATTTGTGGGAATAATGACAACATGTTCATGCAGCATTTTCCATGAGTGAACAAGTCAAAGGAAAAACTTAATAAAAAAAGAAGTGGAACTGACCGAATTGAGAATCTACCTCAGTTCAGCATCTGTGTCAGTTTTCCCATAACTGATCTGATTCCCCTCACTCAGATTTAGTTCTATTCCTTTTCTCTCTCCTTCAAAGCTCTTGCCAGCCTCCCACGCTTCTTTGATGTCTATCGTGGTGCAGCTACAGCTTTAATTCAAAGTACATTTCACGACCCAAATATCATCCTGTGCAACATAGCCTGGAGTGGTTATTCTTTTCCCTTTCATTTAGAACATTCGTGATCAATTTGTCATAGAAGACAGAGTCAATCTCTGAATCCTCACACTTAATGTTTGGCTGGTGCTGCTGACACTAGCACCAAAGATCGTGTATACACGACCTTTACTTTCACTGTCAGCAGCATCAGCCAAAACTGCGAGATAAACAACTACTGCCAGCTGGGCTTGCATCGTCTGCCATGCCGACATCAACATGTCCCGTGTGATCAAAACTATACATGGCTCTCTACCATTGGCTGAACTATATTTTTGGACCAATCACAATAGGTTTCTCATGAGTAGAGGTTGTTACTATAGCGCTGAGCAGTGCTGCACATTGCTCTTTTTTTCCTAAGCCTTACTAGATGCACTCTCTTTTGTTTCTAAACCTAACTAGATGCACTCTCTTTTGTTTCTAAGCCTAACTAGATGCACTCTCTTTTGTTTTTAAACCTTACGAGATGCACTGTTTTTGTTTCTAAGACTTACTAGATGCGCTCTGTTTTGTTTGTAAGCCTAACTAGATACACTTTTTGGGGTTTCTAAGCCGTACTAGATGCACTCCCTTTTGATTCTAAGACTTACTAGATGCACTCTCTTTTGTTTCTAAGTCGAACTAGAAGTATTCTCTTTTGTTTCTAAGCCTTACTAGATGCATTCTTTTTTATATCTAAGCTTGACTAGATGCACTCTTTTTTATTTCTAAGGCTTACTTGATGCACCCTCTTTTGTTTCTAAGCCTTACTAGATGCACTCTTTATTATTTATAACCCTTACTGGATGCACTTTGTTTTGTTTCTAAGCTGTACTAGATGCACTCTGTTTTGTTTCTAAGCTGTACTAGATGCACTCTCTTTTGTTTCTAAACCGTACTAGATGCGCTCGTTTTTGTTTCTAAGCCGTACTAGACGTACTCTCTTTCGTTTCTAAGCCTCACTAGATGAACTTTAAAAAATTTCTAAACCACTGGATGCACTTTCTTTTGTTTGTACGACTTACTAGATGCACTCTTTTATTTCTAAGCCTTACTAGATGCACCCTCGTTTGTTTCGAAGCCTTACTAGATGCACTCTTTATTATTTCTAACCTTTTCTGGATGCACTTTGTTTTGCTTCTTAGCTGTACTAGATGCACTCTGTTTTACTTCATAGCTGTACTAGATGCACCCTGTTTTGTTTCTAAGCTGTACTAGATGCACCCTGTTTTGTTTCTAAGCCGTACTAGATGCACTCTTTATTATTTATAACCCTTACTGGATGCACTTTGTTTTGTTTCTTAACCTTCTTGGATGCACTCTGTTTTGTTTCTAAGCTGTACTAGATGCACCCTGTTTTGCTTCTAAGCTGTACTAGATGCACCCTGTTTTGTTTCTAAGCTGTACTAGATGCACCCTGTTTTGTTTCTAAGCCGTACTAGATGCACTCTTTATTATTTATAACCCTTACTGGATGCACTTTGTTTTGTTTCTTAACCTTCTTGGATGCACTCTGTTTTGTTTCTAAGTAATACTATATGCACTCTGTTTTGTTTCTAAGCTGTACTAGATGCACCCAGTTTTGCTTCTAAGTAATACTCTGCACTCTGTTTTGTTTCTAAGCCCCTGCTAGATACACTATCTTTTGTTTCTAAACCTTACTAGATGCACTCTCTTTTGTTTCTAAGCCTTACTAGATGCACTCACTTTTATTTCTTATTCGCACTAGATGCACTCTCTCTTGTTTATAAGCCTTACTAGATGCATTATCTTTTGTTTCTAAGCCTAACTAGATGCATTATCTTTTGTTTCTAAGCCTAACTAGAAGCACTATTTTCTGTTTATAAGCTTTACTGTATGCACTCTCTTGTATCTCAGTCTTATCAGATGCACTGTTATTTGTATTAGCCTTACTTGACACATTCTTGTTTGTTTCTACACCTTGCTCAATGGACTCATTGTGCTGCGAGCCTTAATAGGTGCTTTCTCTTTCATTTTTACGCCGTAAAGCCTCCTTAGATGCACAATGTTCTGTCCTGAAGCCTTACTTATGCACTCTTGTTTGCCTAGAGATCTAAACCGGTGCACAGTATACCGTCTCTAAGCCTCACTATATCCATTAATGTTTATCCACAAGCCTGACTAAACAGCATGCCAAAGATTTACTGCCTTTCCGTGTGACTGCAAAGCTTACATCTTGCTCCTCTTCCGGCCCACAGAGTTCCACACATCCCCAGGCGGACCAAGTCTTCGCCATGCTGTCCCCGCAAGGTCGACGCGACCTGAGTCGGGAAGACATCACGGGCCTGGATCCTGAGCGGCTACAGAAGGTTGCGGACATCCTCAACTCCGCCCACACTTCATCTCCCCATCCCCACCAAGCTTCTGGCCACGCCCACGTAGAGCTCTAGCCAATGACCACGCCCACACAGCTCCAGGCACGGCCACGCCCACGTAGCGTTTTAGCCAGTGACCATGTCTACATACAGATTTACCCACTGACAACGCCTACATAGCCACAGACAATGGCCGTGCCTGCACTGAGCTCTGGGCAGTATTTAGGCCCTTACAGGGAGTAAGCACCGCCTTCTGTTGCTCGTGGCTGGGCATTGTGTATGAGCTTGTGACGTACGTATTAGATGTTTTTAAAGCAGAGGCGTCGATACTTATTCATCATCAATGTAATTATTATTTTTCTTTTGCAAATCTTGTTTCGTGATTGGTGTCTGTAAAATCGATGTAAATTTACACTGCTGTGCTTTGATGATACGCCACCCAGGCAGCTGATATTCTATAAACAGAAGATATGCTGTTATGAAGCCTTCGAGCATCTTTGCTCTCATTATTCTAAAAGCCCATCAAGTTCATAGATTTCCGTGTAAGTGCTGTGTTGAAGTCCCACAGTTGTACGATGGTCCATCTACGTTTTGTCGAGATACAAACGACTTACAACATTATTTTCTTTTCGTCAAATTACTTTCCTTCTGGTTTGAAATCATGGACACAAGTGCGAAGTCCGTGAGCCCTACGTACGTGCATGAACTCCACTGGAGAAACTGTGTCTGAGTTCTCCAGCCTCGTTCATTCCATCCCAACGTGCAGCCTTTGGTGACAAGTACTGTCATAGTTATGGGCATCGTTTCCATACTTGGTGTTGTGTGTTTGTTTCGGCCAATGTCTTGCAGTAGTTCCCCAGTCTTTTCTGCTGACCATAATAATGTGTGCTTAAACAGTAAAAGCGTACAGAGATAGCAGTTTTCGCAGTAGAGAAAATGAAAGAGCCTTAACTGCAGCAGGTATATTCTGGCTTATTATCATTCTGCCCATGCTTTTGTTGCTGAACTCTAGACAAGACATGCCTTCAGATTTAAGTACAAATTCAGTAGGCTAATAATCGTAAATGAACTCCAGGTCGACGAATACGCTTTTACAAAGATATAGGCCTACGCCTGGTTTGTCACCCATGCGTCATCTTGGACTGCAGAGGTACTGGAACTCAGGTACTTTCTCTGGGGACGCTACGGCTGAACTCCTGCCGTCATTCTTTTTTAAGCCAGCATGGCAACCAATAGTAGATACAGATGGCTCCTTTTCAACCTCTTTCACCTTTCTAAAACGACTTCGCGCGATGATTTGGTGTATCGGTGATAAAGCCGAGAGGAGTTGCCCCCCTTGCGTAAAAGGCACCGTCTGCTTCATTCTGAACACAGAGATGTAATACTATCTCTGACACAGGTTGGTCACGTGACTTCGAATCCACATTCCAATGATTCTACCAATCAAAATTCAACATGATCAGAAGACCATTGAGAGTAAAAAGAGGCGATTCTATTTCACTCCAATTATTTATCCCGATAGATAAACACAAATTTGGTGTTCTAATAAAACTAATCTATGAGATTTTCAGGAAATCATTTGAGAACTACTTTTAGCGCGAACGTGTCTATAAGGTTGTAAACTGCCTTAAGCACGTGCGATTGTGTATATACAGTAGTCGCCGCTTATTAAAAACACATTGGGACCGAACAAAAGTGTTTTTAATAAGCGGCGTTTTTATTAACCGGCACTTCCCGCTTCACCAAGCCGTTGCGTTTCTTCCACCTGTTAAACCACCATTTGTAGCTTTGAATTCGGAGCGACCAAGCTGGGAAGCAATCTGTTCCGCCTTCTGACACAGGATTGGGCCGTTTACAGGTGTGTTGCGCGCTTGGATAGAGTCGAACCACCGCTTTAAGCCATCTTCTGTCTCTTTATCCTTCCCGCAGCGCCGACGCTTCCTTTGGCCTTGACTGGAGCCCTCTGCGATATCAGCCCTAAGTTCATCTTCTTTTTTCAGTGTCTGGCACAGAAATGATGCCGACACACCCAAAATGTCAGCACCCTCCCTCAAACTTTTAGAATTTAGCTCTCGGTAGCGATCAAGCAAGTCCACTTTGTCTTTGGGTGTCATTTCTGTTCTTTTTCTTTTCTTTGGAGCTGAAGTTAAAGCCATTTTCTGATTCACTGCTTATCCAGCGAGACTAGACAGTGTTGAATTGACATCTGACGGTTTGCTGACAAGGTACGTGTAATCACTGTTCACACAAACGCTGAAGCGTCTTTAGTTGTCATCTAACGGTTTGCTGACAAGAATTCACAACCAGAGATCGACTCTGACCCTCCGAACTCGCTCAATGAAGTATAAATATTGCTGTTGTATTCAAAGTCCTTATAATTAGTAGAGTTCACAATATTACACTCTTGTGATTCGAATTTTACCGCACACAAGTTTTACATTCATGGGAAATCGATGTTTAGAAAATGAACTGACGGACAAATGGCTGCCAGTATGGAGTGTATCACAACAAGCGGAGGAATACACTCACGATGTGATATGGCATTCAGCGTGGCTGTTCAGAACGGTGGTATGCATGTTATGGAAGAATTTAGGCTATCACGTGACCAACCTGTTGCTGAGACTATATTCACTAGTCTCAGCCACGCTGAATGCGTCTGCTTCCCTGCGTGGTGGGTAGTGGACAGCCACGTAACAATGCAGCTTGAGCATGCCCTGCGTCCACTGCTCAAGCCAAACGACCGAATAGTAAACAAGTAACCCTGCCTTTTGAAGCAATGGCACAGAAATGAAAACAAGAATGAAAACGACCGATAATGAGCTTGTATGGAGGAGCATGATAACCCTACCTGTAAGTGCTTCCAATATATCAACTCCCGTGTGAACTACATGTATATTCTCTCGAATATTTCTGATGATTTTTTAAAAACTCGTACTTAACTTTTTTCGATATTTTATTGAGAAATCCATCGCCACCGTAAACTGGCTTTTCAAAAATTATGTCTATGATTGATCATTCTATTGTTTAATAACATTTTATATCATGAAGTTGATTCGTGTACATGACAGAAGAATATATGTTGTGCGTGATATGGCACCATGAAATCCATTGATAAGATTAAAGATCCATACTTTCTCCACAAATCGTACGACTCTGTTGATGTCACGGTGCGAATTCCACTTAAATATCAATATAAAGATGTCGTATTTACTATTGAACCCATTGATGCATGCTGGAATCTTACAGTTTGAACCTTCTGTGTCATGAGACTAAATTCTAATGGCCCATTCACCACCACCACTACCACCACCACCATCACCACCACCACCACCACCACCACCACCACCACCACCACCACCACCATCACCACCATCACCACCACTACCACCACCACCACCACCATCACCATCACCACCACCACCACCACCACCACCACCACCACCACCACCACCACCACCACCACCACCACCACCACCACCACCACCACCACCACCACAACCACTTGTGGAGCATGCAGTCAGGCTGCGAATTCACTGTGGCTGTCTTCCGCAATGTTCCACTGTTGTTATAGCTCTGGCAGCAGAGGTAGCAGCAGCAGCAGTAGTGATCGTCCGTCAGTCCGGGAGGTTCATAGATCTGTGCCACAAGGTTCCATTCCCATCCCATCCAGACGTCTGCTGAGACTGGAATCCAAGCAGGAGTGGCAGTCCAAGCCACAGCATCCACCGTAAGAAAGATGACAAGAGTTCACCACAGACATGAAAGCCAGGCATGTTTTATTGGCAAAATACAACAAACAGCAAAGTACAGGCTTCAGTGCACTTCACACTACAAATCGAACTTGAGCAAGTATGCCACGATGAAATATTGTAAGCCTTGGTAAGTTTTTATATAAAGATATCAACGATGAAACGGCTTACCCATGCGTTTTGGGGGAATGAGAGAGAGAGAGAGAGAGAGAGAGAGAGAGAGAGAGACCGACAGACAGACCGACAGACAGACCGACTGACATACAGACCGACTGACAGACAGACAGACAGACAGACAGACAGACAGACAGACAGGCAGACAGACAGACAGAGAGAGAGACAGACAGACAGACAGACAGACAGACAGACAGACAGACAGACAGACAGAGAGAATTTGACTTTTGACTTTGACTGACTGTACTAAGGCCGACGACCCAAACAGTTCAATATACAGATTTAGGAAAATTTGATATGATACATATATACATATAATGACAACGTTAGTTTTATCATATTACACAAGCAGGAATCCATCTGACTGACTTTTCGAGGAAGTGTCTGATGAACATGAAACAATAGTAGAGTAGTAGCTAGAAACTCCCTACGGAGCGATGCAGCACGGTCTTCAGAGGAAGAGCCCCCGTCGCCGAGTGTTTCGGCTCTTGCATTTTCAGCCCTGCCTTAATAGCCCGACTGTCAGACGGACGAACGGGCGTTTGGGGTTCTCGCCGAAACTGCGTTCGTTCTTAATAGAGCGCGCCGTACTGACTCCAAACGCCGATTCGTCCATCTGACAGTCGGGCTATTAAGTTATAAGGCCTAACTGAATTGCTTGTCGTTCGGATGGTGTCGGCGAACTTGACGGAGGTGACGACTCAGATTGTTGTCATGGAGGTCACGGAAGAGAAACTGTGGCGTACTTAGTGAGGGTCTGTGCTCTCAGATTGCTGTCTAGTATCATATAAACCGATGTGTGTGAGCTATTATTTTCTATACAACATCTGATGCAAAGAGGATCATAGATGCATACATGTATATTCTTATTCTTATCTTTGATTCTGGTCGAAATCCTTCTGGTCGAAACTATACTCTATAGCAGTCGTCGCCAATGCGAGTACTCATTCTTATTGTAGGCCTAAAAGTATGGTTTATATAGCGATTTATCGGCCGAACCAAGTTGTCAAACCGCTCCCCCCTTCTCACGCAGTCCCCCAGTCTTCATTGTCGTCGCCAACCGGGCGTTGTTGTTATTTTAATAGAGGCGAACGCACAGCGTCAGCGAGAGAGTTGAGAGTTCACGCGTACAACAGATTTCCTCTGACTGTGGAGCGTAGTCGAGTCTAACCGTGGCTGTATTTCGATGACCTTATTTTGCTGTGTGTTACATCGAATTTTGCATTGAAATTGAAGTATGCGTTGTAAATTTGCTGTTTTCTTGAATAAATTACTCAGTCCTGTTGATACGAGCCCAGCCAAGCTTCGCGCACTTCTATAGGCCTAGCTGAAGCGCGGACCTCACCGACACCAGGAAAAATTATACTTGAGGGGAGTTCAGAAGGCGCAGTGCTTCATTGCGCTTACTCAGCGCTTAATGTGATTCACTCGTGAACGGCAATTTGGGGCGCGATTCACTCAGCGCTCACTCAGCGCTGAGCAGCGCTGTGAATCACCAATCCGACGTGCAGCAGGATGATTTCGCATCAATTCAAAATGGCGTCTTCGATCCCGCACTGGCCGTCGACGCGTACAATAACCCTCAGAAACATCATTTTGGGACTGGAACGGGCTTTATTTGCCCCAAGCGCCCTGTATGCGCGAAGAAAGGCAAGTAAGGATGACACCGTAGTGGACTTTATTCATGCAGAATACATGTAAACGTGCATAAACGATGTCTGTGGCAAAGAAAATATTTTCTTCGCGTCTATCAACACAACATGGGGCGCAGAAGATTTACCTCCCCTTTAACAAGTGAAGCGCTGCACAAAATCTGGGGCGTTCAGGTGAGCAATGAAGCGCTCAATTGCCAACATTAAGCGCTCATGCAGCGCTGAGTTGTTATGAACAAGCCTATTGTGATTGTTGTCCTTGAACCTGCCTTCGGCTGGTCCACACAGAGGGCGAGTCGACCTCCATTCCAGTTGTACAATGTGAGCGCTTTCATAACCTAACGATGCAATCAACATACAGCTGTGATAAATTAATGCTGTTCATGGCTTATATTTTCTTTGGATGGGTTTTGAGTATCAACAGATACAGCGTTTTCTGGTCGAACCGTAGATTATATCCGTCATTTTAATTGTGGAAACAGTCGCGAGAAGCCAACAAAATCTCCTCCGAAGAAGAAGATTCGGTTTCTCAGCCAATGAGAAGCAAGCTCCCATAACATGCGCTGCAAGCAAATTTTAGCCCAACACCTTCTCGCAGACAGAGAGCGAGCTAGCTGTTGGGGCGTTCGAGAGCGAGCGCGCACGGAGCACGGGCAGTTGAGGGCGAGCCCAGTTCTCGCCGCACGAGTGGCACGGGCGACAGGTGCACGGGCCTGTCGCCGTGCAACTGTTCGGGCTATTAAGGCAGGGCTTTATGGGGGTGGGTGGGAAGTTATAGTTATACTAGGCAATATTAATTTAGAACGGTGCTTTTGTTGTTCATTCATTTGCTCTTGTTCCCATCTCGCTTCATTTGCATCGTTTCATGGTTCGAGTTAGGTTTGCTTTTGTTTTGAATGCTTATTAGCGTCTCTGGCAAATTATTAAGATGCGTGTGACCCGCTAGCGATAACAATGCAGAATTAGGGTCACACCTTAGACAGTTTTTCGTGCGTGAAGATATTTACTTGACTTTGGTAAATGTTAAAGGCAAAATGCTCTTAGTTTTGGGTGAAGGGTTAAACTGTGTTGTGAATGAGTGCAGTTTGATGAGGTGGGATTTGATTGTCCTGTATTCTAATTCTGGCCATTTAGGCTTGGGTTATGTTTCATGAGTCGTTGTCCAAGGTCCTCGCTGCTCATCACTGTCGTCGTCGTCATCAACTGCCACTCATCGTCCTTGCATTCGCTGACGGTGCTTGCTGCTCATCGCCCTGAGCTCACCTGGTCAGAGGAAGGTCAACATTCATCGTCGCGGGCGTTTCATCGTCACTTTGTTTCCATTCCTCAGTTCTGCGGCCTTTCGCAGAAGGCCGCCATGTGACAGTTGTGGACAACCGTAGTTTTGGTTGTGCTGGCGTGAGATTAACAGTTGTTGGACAACCATAGTTTTGTTGTGCTTGCGTGAAATTGGGTTGTTGGACAACCGTAGTTTTGTTTTTGCTGGCGTGAAATTGAGTTGTTGGACAACCGTGGTTTTGTTGTACTTGCGTGACTATAGTGGTGTTGTGGCCAAGGCCGCACTGTGCGAGCCCATGGGCAACCATTGAGTTTTTGTTTGGTTGGGGGGAATGTATTTTCACCTATGTGCTTGGTTTGAGGTGTGTAGGTAATTTCACCAGTAGTGTAGTATCGTTTCATCTCTCATCGGTGGTTCGCATTAATTGTAGGTCATCAATCATCTATCATCATTACCATCATTCACTATCGCCTCCATCTACTTCATTCTACATCGCCTACGAGAAGTAAATAAATCTTTGTTTAGCCAAATCAGAGTCGTTGAGTTCCTGACTCTCTCTGCATGAGAGGTCAAGGTCCCACCTAGCAGGTGCAGGGCGCGACATTAACAATGAAGTCATTTTGCATGCAACATTTTATGGTATCTCTTGATGCGACTCATATATTGGCTCCTCATGATTTCTTTGAAGAAAAACTGCCAATAGCTGTGACTTTGTGCGCGAGGAATCCACCAGGTTAATGTGTCAAATCCTGTGGTAGGCTTGTTTAACAGTGCAGCAGTTGGTGCTACTACATGCATGCTTATCATTTCTTTTTGGTGAGCCTTTGTATCGTTTTAAACGCATATGCTAGAATACTTACATATAGAGAGAGATGTGGGCGAGAAATGTGCGTGCAAACACACCCTACTTCGTTCTGAGTGCAACATCTCGATCCCCTCCCTCCGACAACTGCCTGGTCAACCCCTACACATAGGCAAGGGAGTGGGGGAGGGAATTGAGGCGGTGAGGTAGAGGGAGTGGGTAGAGAGGGAGGGGTTTGCGTGTTAGTGGAAGTTATGGAGTTAACGAATGATTGAACGTATTAACTAATGCTTGAATGAATGTATGTATGAAGGGAGTTTTACGACCTATCAGCCTTTGTGGGCTATATGAGGCCATTAAGCCCGAAAATCACTAGAACAGTTTAGAGTAAACGTAATCCAGTCACGGTGTCCCTAGTTATTCGCCTCTTACGAACAGAGCACACCGCGACTCCCTATGCGATTCGTAAAAGGCGAATAACTAGGGACACCGTGACTGGATTACGTTTACTCTAAACTGTTCTAGTGATTTTCGTGCTTAATTGCCTTAAATAGCCTACAAAGGCTTATAGGCCGTAAAACACTATCCATGCATCCATCCGTCCATCGCATTCCCAACTTGCAGTGGGAATAGGCTAGGCAAAGTCAGTGACCACACAGTCTCTAGATGGTTCGAGTTAGAGCAAGTCGCATCTTGCTTTGTCTAATCATTCGCCTACCACGAATCGCTTGAGGAAATGCGGTGTGTGTGTGTGTGTGTGTGTGTGTGTGTGTGTGTGTGTGTTGTGTGTACGTGTGTGCTTGCGCGTCTATTCTTATCGCCATCCCACACTATGCTCGCCGAAGAAAATGTTTAGCTAATCAGCTTCTTTTCTTTTTTTTCTCTTTTTTGTGCTCTGTACTGTTATAAACTGACGTATTGTTGGATTTGACTTTGCGAGATTGGAACGTTTTACATTGGACTAGACGGTAGCCCATTCATCTGTTCTACCTTTCTTCTTGCCTTGTACCATCTAACGCAAGGACTGCAACTCGAGCAACCCTGAAACGGGTCAGGGCAACTGCTGGGGCAAACACAAAGCACGTGTTTGCTGAAACCCTTGGCAAGGTCCTGGGAAAGCGGGGTCTGCACTCAGCTGTCCCGAAACCTAACGCCCTGGGATTAAGCAGACTTCTAGGACATCCGGAAGGATTGGCGTCTTGCTCACAGCGCATGAAATGACCGCCGTGCCGCATTCCCATGCAACCCACGCGTTTTCGCAAATGCTGTAACTTATGTGTAAGGCGTTTCTATTCCTCCCAGCTGTGGCTCAGTACTGAATGACTGAAAAAATGAATTATTGGATGGATGGATGGATGGAATTCTATGGCCTATCAGGTGTTGATTGATGATTATGTTAATGATGATTGATAATGAATATGATGATGATTTTTATATTGATGTCGATGATGATGATGATGATGATGATGATGATGATGATGATGAATGATGATGATGATTGATGATGATGATGATGATGATGATGATTGATGATGATGGATGATGATGATGATGATGGATGATGATGATGATGATGGATGATGATGATGATGATGATGGATGATGATGATGATGGATGATGATGATGGATGATTGATGATGATGATGATGATTGATGATGACGACGACGACGACGACGACGACGACGATGATGGCGACGATGACGACGACGGCGACGACGACGACGACGACGATGATGACGACGATGATGACGACGATGATGGCGACGATGATGGCGACGATGATGACGACGATGATGACGACGATGATGACGATGATGACGACGATGATGACGACGACGACGACGATGATGGCGACGATGATGGCGACGATGATGGCGACGATGATGACGACGATGATGACGACGATGATAATTTATGACGATGACAATGATGATGACAATGATGACGATGCTGATGTTGACAATGATGACGATGCTGATGACAATGATGACAATGATGACAATGATGACGATGCTGATGATGACAATGATGATGACGATGATGACGATGATAACGACGATGATGACGATGATGACGATGACTATGATGACGATGACGATGACGATGGTGATGATGGTGATGATGACGATAATAGTGATGGTGATGACGATGCTGATGCTGATGGTGATGCTGATGGTGATTGTGATGAATGGATGGATGGACGAATGAAGGGATGAATAGTTGAATGAATGAACGGATGGGTTGGTGGATGCATTTTTACGGACCTACCCGCCTGTGTAGCCCATGTAAGGCCATTGATCACGACCTCACTAAGCTGGTTTCTGTAAGAGCATGTCAAGTTAGAATCTCGAGTCAATTGTCTTTGACGGATCGCGTGCAGGAGACGCTGTGGGTCTACTCTTACCCCCAACACACAGGGGGTCTATTCTTACCCCCAACCCACAGGGGGTCAATTCTTACCCCCAAAACACAAGGGGTTAATTCTTACCCCCAACACACAGGGGGTCAATTTCTTACCCCCAACCCACAAGGGGTCTATTCTTACCCCCAACACACAGGGGGTCAATTCTTACCCCCAACACACAGTGGGTCAATTCTTACCCCCAACACACAGGGGGTCAATTCTTACCCCCAACCCACAGGGGTATATTCTTACCCCGAACCCACAGGGGTATATTCTTACCCCGAACCCACAGGGGTCAATGCTTACCCCCAACCCACAGGAGGTAAATTCTTACCCCCAACCCACAGGGGGTCAATTATTACCCCAACCCAGAGGGGGTCTATTCTTACCCCCAACACACAAGGGGTCAATTCTTACCCCCAACCCACAGGGGTCTATTTTTACCCCAACCCACAGTAGGCTTACTTCAGTGAAACCGCAGGCAGCTCAGTGGCGTTCATGAAGCAACTGTCGATTGTCAGCTTCGATCTGCTAAAACACAGTTTCAGCATTAAACAACTGCGGACGCGGGCTGTTTTGTTCTTCAGTTTCTTATCGTCTGCAAGGTATAAAGACTAGATATTGTTGACAAACGAATGAATGAATAAATGAATGAATGAATGAATACTGAACGAACAAATGAATGAATGAATACTGAACGAACGAATGAATGAATGAATAGAACGAACAAATGAATGAATGAATACTGAACGAATGAATTAGTGAATGAATACTGAACGAATGAATGAATGACTGAATGAATACTGAACGAATGAATGAATGACTGAATGAATACTGAACGAATGAATGAAAACTGAACGAATGAATGAATACTGAACGAATGAATGAATACTGAACGAATGAACGAATTAACGAACGAACGAACGAACGAACGAAAGAACGAACGAACGAACGATTGAATGAAATGAATAAGGAAATACTTTTCTACGGCCTATCCGCTTTTGTATGCATAATAAAGCGATTGATCACAAAAATCACCAGACCTGGTTTCGTGTTTTAACAAATCTTTATTTTCTTTAGTATTCGCCTGTTACGAATCGCATAGGAATGGATGATGGAGGGAGTTTTACAGTCTGCCAGCCTTTGTAGGCTACGTAAGGCCATTCAGCACGAACATCACTAGAACAGTTCCAAGTAAGCGCAATTCAAGTCATAGCATCCCTATCTATATGCCTCTTACGAATCGCGTAGGGAGACACGGTGGGTCTATTGTTTTGACCCCCCCAAACCACAAAGACGGTCGCGTAGGGAGACACGGTGGGCCTATTGTCTTGACCCCCCAACCTACAGAGACGGTCGCGTAGGGAGACACGGTGGGCCTATTGTCTTGACCCCCCAACCCACAAAGACGGTCGCGTAGGGAGACACGGTGGGCCTATTGTCTTGACCCCCCAACCCACAGAGACGGTCGCGTAGGGAGACACGGTGGGCCTATTGTCTTGACCCCCCAACCTACAGAGACGGTCGCGTAGGGAGACGTAGTGGGTCATTCTCTCTCCCCTCCACCTCCACCCCCTCACCCCCAGCCCCACGGGGGGCTTCAGGGAACGAATGGCGTTGTGGAGAAAAGGCTCTGGGACGAGGTCGAAAGCGTTCCTCACATTTTTACAAATGCCAGAAACTGGAGCGAGGGTTGACCCTGTGACCTTTTCTATGTAGCCATTGTTTCGACCTTCATCTGCATGCAAGTTTGCAGTCAGTCGGGTCAGCACAAATGGAAAGTGGTTTATCTTCAGTGAAATTGGGTCTACCCGAATTGCACAGGTCTCAACAGGACAACAGCAACGATGATGATGATGGTGATGATGATGATGATGATGATGATGATGATGATGATGGCGATGATGATGATGGCGATGATGATGATGGCGATGATGATGATGGCGATGATGATGATGGCGATGATGATGATGTTGGTGATGGTGTTGGTGATGACGATGATGATTATGGTGATGATAATGAGGAGGAGGAGGGGGAGGGGGAGGGGGAGGAGGAGGAGGAGGATGGTGATGATGATAATGATGGCGATAATGATGATGGAGATAATGGTGATGATGGCGATGATGAGGTTTAAAGGTATATTAGCCTCTGTGGGCTGTCTAAAGCAAATGATCACAATCACAAGAACTGGTGGAGTAAGAGCAAGTCAAATAACGACATCCCTATTTATTTACCTCTTACAAATCGCGTAGGGAGAAGCAGTGGGTCTTTTTTGACCCCCAACCCACAGGAGGAATTACAGTACAGTGAAAATTAGGTTGCAATAAAGATAAATGTATGCAGTTCTTACTTGAGAAAAATTTGATCCCACTATGAATGAATGAATGAATAAAGGAATGAATGAATGAATGAATGAATGTATGAATGTATTGTGGGATGGTACTCGCTGAATCGTAGAGGTAATACTTGAGATAGTGGGGACTTGAAGAGGCAAGTAGCACACTCACAGCCTGATTGTGTAATACTCCTCTTTATTCGTAGGACAAATAATACAAGTAGGCGGTTTCCCACGTTCCAAGAATACTAAATGGGGGGCGAGGAGGACAAGCTCCAAAGGTTTCAGCTTTTTCTAAAGTTCACGTCACAAATCTCCAACAGTTCTGGTCGTAAGTAAAATTGCTGGGCTCTGCCTGAGTCCGAGGACGTAGGCTGTAAAATCAGGAGGGCGGCGAGGAGGTGAGGTTTGGAAAGTGCCCGAGGAAGGAGTGCGTCGTCGTCAGGAACGGGTGGGAGTTATATAGAATTGGCAGACATAGCCTAGACAACCCCGGTTGCGTTGACAGTAAAACAGAGTTGTCCAGGCGTCTCCTAGGAACTTGGATCATTAATGCGGTTCACGCATCACATGAATGATGATGATGATGTTCGTCCATCGGGATCGATGAGGACCATAGATGTCATCATTTCATCTGTTTGTGAGTTCTCAGATGGCTGGTGAGACCAATCCGGGCCCGAAAGAGTCTGTTGCAGTGTGGACAGGGAAGTGCAGATGGCTGACCAGGGGAAGACGAACTGCTGGCTCTGGACTTCCTGGTGGCTCGCTTCACAGCAGCATCACTCGATCTTCTCTGTTCAAAAGCTGCTGCACCAGCATGGACTCTACTGCGCCAGGTAGAGCGGTCTGAAGCAACACTCTCCCAGCTGTCAGGATTTATGCAGCAGTTCTTCAGAGAGGCTTTTAGGGTGTCCTTGTACCTCCGTAGAACACCTTATCATTAAAACTGTATTAAACATTGCCATAAAGAACGGGATCAACAGTGCGGGGCATTCTGGTGGAGTGTCCCCGCTATATTGCCGAGAAAGATTTTGAAATCAAATTATCTCTGTAATTTATTGAAACCGTCCTTGTCTGTGATATATATTTTAAGTTCATCGGTCTTTATGACCGAAATGATCTATACCGTATTATTTCTTTTTACTATCTAGTCTTTGTTTTTAGCTTGTAATGAACTAGTTTTTTTCCTTTATGTATGAAACCTTTTTATTGGGTATTTTGATACAATGTTTTGCTCTTATATGGCTTTTTCAGGCTGATAGGCGGTTAAACTTCATTCATTCATTCATTCGTTCATTCATTCATTTATTACACAGTAACTTTTACGATCACAAACTAACGTAGCGTCGTATACCTTCACATTCCACGATTCCTAAAAACATCACCGTTTCGGCCTCTGTCTGACCAAGCGTTAAGCGTCATCCAGAATGTAAATCACGAGTACATTCCCTATTGTACTTGATTAAGCACGAAGTCAGAGTAATACGGCATCAAAGCTTCCTAATTCAATAACTGTAGACCAAAGGCAGTGACAGTAAGACTATCAAAACTTTCACCCAACTTGTTGACCTTTCGGCCTCGGTCTATTCATGTGAAAGCTCCAGGACCTGACTCCATACCAGCCGAGATCTACAAGTCTGGTGGACCCAAACTGGTGGAGAGGCTGACAGAGATGTTTGGAGAGATGTGGAAGCAGAAGCGCATTCCCCAGGACTTCAAGGATGCATCCATTATCCACCTGTACAAGCGGAAGGGCAACCGCCAGTCCTGTGACAATCACAGAGGAATATCCCAACTTTGTATCGCAGGCAAGGTTCTCGCCAGGCTCCTACTGAATAGACTCACATGACACCTCAATCAGGATTTGCTACCAGAAAGTCAGTGTGGCTTCAGGAAGGAGAGAGGGAACATCGACATATTTGCTGCCAGGCAACTCCAAGAAAAGTGTCAGGAACAGAATGCTCAACTATACACCACCTGTGTGGATCTCACAAAAGCATTTGACACTGTCAGCCGTGACGGCCTCTGGAAGATCATGGCCAAATTTCGATGCCCAGATACATTCATCCATTTGGTGCAGCAATTTCACGACAGGATGCTTGCCAGAGTACAGGATCAGGGCAACTACTCTGAGCTCTTTGCCGTTACAAACGGCGTGAAGCAAGGATGTGTCCTAGCACCCACTCTCTTCAGCCTCATGTTCTCCGCTATGTTGTTGGATGCCTTCAGGAACAGTGAGGTTGGAGTCGGCCTTCGATACTACATGGACGGTAAGCTCTTTAACCTCAGACGGCTTGAAGCCAAAACGAAAGTCCAGGCTGAAATCATCCGTGACCTCCTATTCGCGGATGATTGTGCACTCAACGCCAGAACAGAGGCAGACATGCAACACGCTATGTACCTGTTCTCCACGGCATGCACAAACTTCGGCCTCTCCGGATATTGTAAATGGGCTAAATTATTTCATTACTCACCGAGGCTAACCGCTCATTTCTCTTTGATCACCACCCCAAAATTGAACATCTTCAGTTAGCTGGAGAACCACTATGTGCCTGTTTTCACTTACAGTCGGGAAACTTTTCCTTTACAGAAACTTATTTTCTCCTATTAGGAACAGATTACTCCATTGCCGTTTGATGGGATAGCTTGCACCCCCCCCCCCCCCCCCCCCCCCACACACACACACACAAACACACACACACACACACGCACGCAGTTTGCTTTCAGGGATGACAAGTCTATTATTTATAGCTAATACAATTTTACGTCTGTGTGTGTGTGTGTGTGCGTGCGCGCGCGCGCGTGTGTGTGTGACGAAGTGAGGTAGTGAGGTGAGAGGAGTGGGGTGAGAGGAGTGGGGTGAGAGGAGTGGGGTGAGAGGAGTGGGGTGAGTGGAGTGGGGTGAGAGGAGCGGGATGAGTGGAGTGAGAAGAGTGGGGTAGTGGGGTGAGAGGTGTGGGGTAGTGGGGTGAGAAGAGTGGGGTAGTGGGGTGAGAGGTGGGGTAGTGGGGTGAGAAGAGTGGGGTAGTGGGTGAGAGGAGTGGGGAGAGAGGAGTGGAGTGAGAAGAGTGGGGTAGTGGAGTGAGAAGAGTGGGGTAGTGGTGTGAGAGGAGTGAGGTAGTGGGGTGAGAGGAGTGGGATAGTGGGGTGAGAGGTGTGGGGTAGTGGGGTGAGAAGAGTGGGGTAGTGGGGTGAGAGGAGTGGGGTGAGAGGAGTGGAGTGAGAAGAGTGGGGTAGTGGAGTGAGAAGAGTGGGGTGGTGGGGTGAGAGGAGTGGGATAGTGATGTGAGAGGAGTGGGAGAGTGGGGTGAGAGGAGTAGGATAGTGGGGTGAGAGGAGTGGGATAGTGGGGTGAGAGGAGTGGGATACTGGGGTGAGAGGAGTGGGATAGTGGGGTGAGAGGAGTGGGATAGTGGGGTGTGAGGAGTGGGATAGTGGGGTGAGAGGAGTGGAAGAGTGGGGTGAGAGGAGTAGGATAGTGGGGTGAGAGGAGTAGGATAGTGGGGTGAGAGGAGTGGGATAGTGGGGTGAGAGGAGTGGGAGAGTGGGGTGAGAGGATTGGGATAGGGGGTGAGAGGAGTGGGATAGTGGGGTGAGAGGTGTGGGATAGTGGGGTGAGAGAAGTGGGGTGAGAGGAGTGGTATAGTGGGGTGAGAGGTGTGGGGTAGTGGGGTGAGAGGAGTGGGATAGGGGGTTGAGAGGAGTGGGGTCCTGGGGTGGGGTGGTGTGAGAGGGGTGAGGTGAGAGGGGTGGAGTGCGGTGGGGTGGGGTGTGTGAATGAGTGGAGTGAGTCAGCGCACGCGCGCTATATATTAGGTTTGCTGATCTCCTGAAAACGGGAACTTTTCAGGTGCATATTTCACCTATGGGTTCGGGGTAAGAATTTACCCACCGCGTCTCTCTACGCGATTCGTAAGAGGCGAATAACTAGGGACACCATGACTCGAATTGCATTTACTCTAAACTGTTCTAGTGATTTTCGTGCTTTGGCCTTACATTGCCTACAGAGGCTGATAGGCCGTAAAACACCATACATCCATGCTAATGCCCGCGTTTTAACCATTGCGCTCTAAAACGATTTAATTGTGGCAAAGAGCCTTTAACAATGAGGCGACTGACAAGGCTGTTCTGTATTTTGGGGTCAGCCGTCCAGCTATGCAGTCATTAAGTGTCTCTCAGCATGGGCCATGACATTCCGGTGACCTTCCACTGACCTTTAATGACAGGGGTCAACTGCTCTGGGCTGTGACCTCTTGCCAAGCACATCATTTTTTCATGACACAGCTAGATACCCATAAATAACAGCAGGCGCTGAATAACCGCTTCATCTATCTGCTTCCACAGCTTTCGGGACCTGCTTCAGTGGTTCGGACTTAGACGAGAAATAAAGCTAAATAGCCTGCAGTGCAAGAAGGTAACTCTGTAACTGCGCAGAAAGAGCGTTTGACCTGCAGTAGCTTGCAGATAATGGGTGCGCCGTTCGAAGCTTCACAGATCCTAGAGTTGCATCCTTGGACAAGGGGCTTTACCAACATTGCCTCTCCTACCGAGGAGTAATAGGCCTACCGGTCACTGGGCGCTATTCAGCGACGACCGGGGGAGAAATTCACCCCCGAGAATGTCATCAGAAAGGACAAAAATAAAGATCTTCATTATTATCTTTAAAACTGTATTAAACATAGTGGTCCTCCGGCTAACTGGAGATGTTCAATTTTGGGGTGGTGATCAAAGAGAAATGAGCGGTTCGCCTCGGTGAGTAATGAAATAATTTAGCCCATTACAATATCCGGATGATGTATAGCCCATCTAATTATGCAAGCTTTTATTGGAATTGGAAAGCAGTTATGACTCAAAAGTCTATCGGCGAACACAAGGCAGTCTCTTTGAGAATCAGAGGTGGGCTTCCCAGGACTAGGCTAGGCTGGCAAAGTTAGCCGGTGCTATCTAACCGAGGCAAGTTCCGT
>JAWQFJ010024700.1:0-25000 GCA_034096865.1 Theodoxus fluviatilis | reverse complement strand
ACTATCTCTGTCTCTGTCTCTCTCTGTCTCTGCCTCTCACTCACTATCTCTGTCTCTGTCTCTATCTGTCTCTATGTCTCTCTCACTCACTCTCTCTCTTTCTCTCCCTCTCTCTTACTCACTCTCTTTCTCTCCCTCTCTCTCACTCACTCTCTCTCTTTCTGTCTCTCTCTCTCTATCTCTCTCTCTTTCTCTCTCTCTCTCTCTCTCTCTCTCTCGTTTTACGCCACATCAGTCTCTGTGCGTAGGTGTTGTACGGCCGTTGACTACAAAGCATTAGAGCTGGTCACAGACAGAGCAAGCCAAGCTGTAATATGCACAGGACTGTCCCGGTGCCAGGGAAGTCGGCCTGAGTCTCCAGGGGCAGTGATGGTGACCGATGTCCTGCAGTTCGACTGACTCCAAGTTGCCAACAAGATGGAGGACGTCAACAGCAACACAACGAGTGCCGGTAGATATGAAATCGGAATTGACGCTGGGGTTAGCCGAGAGAGAATCTCCGTAGGCAGCGGGATGCCTATGTTGACGCGTGGAGAGGACAGTGAATCTGACAAGATGGAGGAAGACCGGCCGTTGGAGGCTCAGATGATGGAGAAGCCAAAAGGTTGTATGTAGAACGATTATCGGCGGGGGCCGCACGTTAGTTCTGGTGAGCCCTGGTGTGGGCCGGGCTATTGAGTGAGTGTGTGTGGTAAAAATACTCATTTCTATATCGGCGGGGGCTGCATGGTCATTGGTTGTAACTACGTTAGCGCCTTTGTGCCCTGGTGTGGGCCGAGGCTGCCTGAGTTACGTTAGCACCTTTGTGCCCTGGTGTGGGCCGAGGCTGCCTGAGTTACGTTAGCACCTTTGTGCCCTGGTGTGGGCCGAGGCTGCCTGAGTTACGTTAGCACCTTTGTGCCCTGGTGTGGGCCGAGGCTGCTTGTGTGGGTGCCGTAAGGCACAAGGGTTATTACACTTCATTCTTACATTTATGCTGGTGTTGGTGTCTTTTATTTTATTTTCATTGTGCGGGCTAGGCTGACCCGAGGCCCAGTTAGCGGGGTGGGGTCAGGCGGCGTGTCCTGGAGTGTTCCACCAGTGGGCGTTGAGGGAGAACGAGCGGGGGTCGGGCAGGGTCAGGGGGCGCACAGGATTCTTCAGGCAGGCAGGGAAGGGGGATGTCCTCTCCCAGCAGAAGCAGACGAATAAATTATCGGCTGCATCCTTTTGCACGAACGTCAAGGCGTAGTTGTGTCTTGTGAAAACAGCTAGTTCATTGACGAAACTACAGGAGAGCGTTCAATAGGCACATATGGTTGAAATTCACAGTTTTGAAAGCTTGGAATAACAGTTCTATGGATGCATTCACACTCAACTTTCCCAGTGTTTGGAAACGGCGAAACGTCTCTTGAAAGGAGTGAAGTCGAAACTTAATTCTTGTGGTTCTAGGTTTTGGTAGAGACGATAGAATATTCCACTACAGAGGAGAGATAAAGTCAACTCACGGATTTCTGGACTATAGGCGTTGAAAATACCATCAGTGGAATCATTGGAGAGGTGGGGAGAAGTTGATTCACATTTCTATCAATTGGTTACAGATGGCTTTGCGCTTTCTCTAAATTTTGCGTAGAGAGGCGGGGGCATCGAAACGCAATCTCCACCACTTGTAACGGGGCTCTCCTTCTTCTTTGTCTCTGGTCTGAATCTGGCGATTCTTCTTTCTCTTATAAATACCTTTGTTTCTGGATAGTCGCTTGGTTCTTGCTGGCAGGGGATGACTGGTTGGTTGCTGGGCAGAACACAGACTTTGGACTTGGAGTTCTTAGTCTTTATTCAAGAGAGTACAGGTCTGGACACTTATCTCTTCGTCTACCTCTCTCTATGAGCGCTCGCCTCCGTCTGCTCCTCTCTCTCTCTCTCTTTCTCTATGTCTCTTTCCAAATTACTGAGATTCTTTTACCGTTAAACATACGGGGTCCTGCTCTCCTTAAAAGGAGCTTGCGTCTGCGACGATGCTTAAAATACGATAGCTGAGAAAGAGGGGGTGGCTACAGAGATACCCTGGGAGGGGGAAGGGATACGTTCTTTAAGAAGGATCCTACGCTTCCAGCCGGCCTAGAGTTCTTCTTAGATTTGCTTGCTTGAAATATTTTCCAGGTGCATTCACCTCAGTGCAGGCCTACAGCATCTCTCTCCACTCTTCCGCCTGACGCAGCTCTTTACCAGAATAACACTGGGCCTGCTTCCTGACTCAGCTTTCTGTGGCATAACAATACCTCTGACTGACTGAATACGAGCTCGCTGACATTACTGCTCGGAGTTTGACCACATTCGGAGTTCGGCCACTGCTCGGAGTTTGACCACATTCGGAGTTCGGCCACGTGTTCGAAGCAAGTTCACCAGTGCTTACTAAAGTAAGTAATAAACGCACTCTCGAGAATGAGAGTGCGGGCGCTTGTTGCTGGCTTGAATGGCGAGCGAGCACGTGGCAGCCTGTGGGGTGTCAGTCCCCTCACCATGTGTCTCCCCCCCATTGCATGAACGGACCCACAGCAGAACCTGTGCGTTCGGCAGTTTCTACCACACTAATCATCAGTCTTTCATAGCATAAACGCCAGTTTAAAAAAGGAAACAATTATTCTAAGATGTTTTAATCGAGAAAAGGGGGCCTGTTCCCGCGACAGTCTGAGTACTTGTCACTGGCCAGAACGCTGCGCGGTCCCGCGAGCAACCACTCGGAAAAATAATTGTGACTGTCACAGAAGGATAGTGTTTTATGTGCATTTTAGATTAAGCACTTTTAATTATGTGAATACTGTTTAATGTTTTGCGCGCGTGGATCGTTTTATGCCAAAGGTGCTGTTGATTTGTGAGTGCGTGCGTGTGTGTGTGTGTGTGTTCGCGCGTGCGCGTCATTTTAAATTGTTTGCATGTGCAGTGCCCTTTTTAATGTTATGACTGCGTGAGCAGATTCACTCATTGGAGATAACAGCATATCCTGAATAGGTCGATCCCGATCGAGCGCGGTACGTCTGATATCGAGGCTGTACTTCGAGGCCGCAAGCTGGCGCCGGATTGGATCCAAATTGTGTTTCCCATGGCGATATACATGAAGCGGTCAGCGCGTTTCATTGGCATGCGGTGCAGAGCACCAGTGGATCCAAGGAAGGAAAAGCTTGGCCTTGGATTCCAAGGTTAAGGCAACATTGCTCCAATATTGATCCGATGAACTGTGCTGTCTGGGTCGTAGCCTCTTACGAATGGGGTAGGGAGAGGCGGTGGGTCTATTCTTGAGTGGTGGGGGGTAGGGGGAGGGGGGAACCTACCCCAAACAGTTCCATTAGTTCTCTAATATTTGATTTCCATCTCTCCTTCATTTCACCTCATCGACTGACGTTCACCCCATATAAAGGGCTTCAATCGATCACGTGGGCAGTAAAAGCACCGCGAACACACTCCAGGATAGATGGCACGCGTGTCCCAGATACTCTTCCAGATAAAACATCCTGTAGCGCCATAGACACCTGGATATCCCTTCTTTGAGATATGTTGGCAAACATTGACGAACTGTGTTGCCTCAGTCGAGAGCTCCTTCGGTACACGCAAAGTAAAAACACAATTAGCTCAGGCGGAGACATCACGACCAGGCCCGCTCCATCTGCCCAGTGCGTTCCTCAGTGCGCAGCAGACGTACAGACCTCCGAGGCGGGTCGCCGCCACCTTTGACACGCACAGTGCAGAGCTGACACTCCAGAGCTACGCCTCCTGGCTGGTCTTGCCATAACACGGTGCAAGCCCTGGCAACAGCAGGTCTTGTTCCCACGAGGAGGCAGTGGACGAGTTGTTGGACATGCAACTGGAAGAGCAGGCGATGTCCAAGCATGTAACCATCTGAACGTGCACTCTCCTGTTTAAAAAAATAGAAGAAAGCAACCAGGTCTTCGCATCGAAGTTGCAGTTTGTGTTTTGTTTCATCAGGTGGTTTAACTTAACCTAGAGATTTATGGTCTCCGTTGGTCTTTGTGAAATTAACCAACCAACCTCCCTCCCTCGGTGAGTCAGTCAGTCAGTGAGTCAGTCAGTGAGTCAGTCGTGAGTCAGTCAGTGATTTTGTCAGTAAGTCTGTCAGTCAGTCAGTCAGCCTGACCAGTCAGTCAGTCTGTCTGATCAGTCAGTCTGTCTGGTCGGTCAGTCTGTCTGGTCGGTCAGTCTGTCTGGTCGGTCAGTCAGTCTGGTCGGTCAGTCAGTCTGGTCGGTCAGTCAGTCTAGTCAGTCAGTCAGTCAATCAGTGTAGGCAGTCACTCAGTCAGTCACTCATAAAATTCATATATATCAAACTTGCTTCGAACCCAATGTAAACTATTGTAAACGTGATTTCCCCCCAAACAATAAAGAATGTTCCAAAGTTTTGGAAACAAATAAGAGTTGAGCAGATGGCCACTACCGTGGGAAAAAGGTGTTTTTTGCATTGGGCAACTCTGGGACTTTAATCCTCTGTACACCCTTTAACCTTACTAACACCCATGCTCGTTTCCTTAGCAACCGTCAGCGGCATGGTAACCGTGGTGGTGAATACCTCTGAAATGCGCATGCAGAGAAAACAGTCTGAAGCGGTTTGCCAGTGTATTTCTTAAAAACCCTAGTAGAAAGTAAAGCACTTCAAGCCTTGTAGAAAGTAAAGCACTTCAAGCCGGATTTGTCCTGACCCCTTTGTAATCCATTCTGAACCGGTCTGGGTCGTAGGCTGCCATTTTGTGAAGACAAGGTCAGATTCCATCTCATTTCAGCTCGACCTCCAGCCGGCGGTTTATGCAAACTCTGCAACTGCTTTCCTATCACGTCCGCGCACTTTCAAGATCACGTCTCCCACGCATGCCCCGCCTCTGTCCACCCACCCCGGTGTCCGATGTCGAATCAGCCCAGATTCGAAGGCGCAGGTGTAACCGGATGAAAAGCCTGTTCGAAGTTCGTCGAGTGTTATAATCCGGTTGAGAGGACGATAAAAGGTCAAAACAAGGAAAGTTTAGCGTGCCTCTGATAACACAGGTGGTAAAGTGTCAGATTAAATTAATTTTCGTTGTAGGCCTAAATCATAATCTCCACTGGAATTTTTCTGGTTTGGTTCCCGGTAGTTGTTTTTTCCCTATAATCTCGTTTTCATGCCTTGTAATACGGTTTTCTCTGGTCTGATCAGCTTCATATATCATAGCACGATGTTCATTGACAACTGTGTACTGCCATGCTGCCTCGAAAAGAGATACCAGACCTGCGAACTGCTGTAATTTGTATGTGCGGGTGTGCACGCGCGAGCCCCCGTATGTGCATGTGGGCGCGCTTACGAAACAGTTGCCAGACCATGCCCAACTGTCTAGACCCAATAAACCCAGTAAATCCTCAACATCACCACGGCTTGGTGCTGCTGGCACGACAGACGAAACACAATACATTTCAAGTTATAAAGCTCTTGTCAGTATTTGTATTACTACTCCCATGCCACTTCTGTCAAGAGCTGTGTGCGTGTGCAGTAAAAGTGACCTGCTTCTCTTGACGAAAATTTAAGAGCCACGGCGCCCGTATGTCTCCCGTGGGCTGACGGAAATCCTCAGCCTTAGAAGTTCAACAACGAGCAACAACAAAGTATGCAGATACATTCTTCGCCTGAATACAACTATGACGCCCGTTTTCCAAGTGCAAACGACACCTTGAAAGTATGGAGAAAGTGTGGGGATCTTTCCAAGTTCTCTTAGAAACCAGGGGTGCGTTGCTTAGCTTACCTAGTTGGCAAATCATTTCTCGCGAAATAGTCGAGGCGAGGTGGGCCACTAGGCAACGGCCAATCATCAGTTGGCAAGGTGAAAGTCTGAGAGAACATGGCTGCGTCCTGGCGCGAGAGTCTAAGTTGCCGTTAGATGAAGTTACATGACGATACAGACATCACATCATTTTTTCACTTGATAGAACATTCCATGGTGACATCTCGAATGACACAGGAACTTTTTCAAAGAAAAGAAAGCAACCTGGGTTCAATTGTAGACAATGTTGTCGAAAATTTTCTTTCTCTATACCCTCGGGATCAAGTCAAGGTATACAATTCTGAGAATGGACATGTGCGATGCATTGACGCCCCTTCATGTATGCAACGATAAAAGAAATTTCGACAGTGTTTGTCCAGAAATAACTTATGCACATTCTCCTAAAAATATGCAAATATACACTCGAACAACACATAATTCCATGTATGTACACTTTTTCATTCTCGGACAGTGAGAAACACATTACAGGCACTGCCGTCTGTGAGCAGCAACCCACATAGCACGGTCTCCGCCATTTTGGATCATCCGGCTGACGCGGCTAAGTACCTCCGAAGCTTCCTCGGCAAACCTCGTGCTTCCTAGTGGGCAAGTCGCTGTGGGAAACGCTCTCGCCTCGCGTTTCTTACAAGATCCTTGCAAGATAAACGCTCCCCTGAGCTCAAAGCCCGCTTGTCCGTGCCCCTCTACAGTGGACTGGCGTGTCCTCATGCTCATCCAAGGAAGATGCACACAGAGGTGGACTACAGGTGACGGGTGATGGTGTACTGTATGCACATGCTACGCATGCTCTTTAGATTTCGGGAGGGGGGTTGGTTTGATGGAGGGTAGGGGTGGAGGATGGAGGGGGAGGAGAGAAAAGAGACAAGCAGTCAAACTCGTACGGTAAGTGTAGGTGGGCTGACATCCCCTTCCACACGAGAGGGCAACGTCAACAGCCCGAGGAGCGTTTCCCAGAAGGAATCATAACACATCATACGCAGTCCTCTCGCGCTTCCTTCCCAAAAGTGTTTTGTAAAAATAAATATTCAGAGGTGAACGCTCACGGCGAGCCCCTGTTTGGACAAGATGACTTAATTTGTCTTAATATTCCCCCTTTTTTTAATTGCTGAGAGCCACTGGAAGATTTTAATTTAGTGCACAAGTGTGTGTACCCTCACGAAAAAAAGTAACGGCATTGAATTGAATTGAATTGAATTGAACTGAATTAGAAGGAAAGCTTTGGGATTCGCAAGTGCTTGCTGTCAGCGCTTATCTCTGAACATCTTTAAACACCTTTCCAAACAATACGCACCTCTAGTCCCACGAGAGAATCGCGCACGACGCGTTAGGACTGCTTCTGAGAAAGCCGCCTCCGGGCCATACCAAAGAGATAATGAATAGGGACACTTGTATATATTTTAAACAACATTACATGATTTATTCAGGCACAAAGCAGGATTCAGCTCTCAGATAAGTTAGCCAAATCTTGACCCACATGGCTGGACTGCGCATCTGTCTCCACGCCTTGAATGCACCCCCATAACACTGCTGTGTGGAGTCTACCTGTCTCCTGTCTTCACGCTCAGACTCCAGCAGTGTCAGGATGGCGCCCTCACGCACGGGGCCCTTGACGCTGCGGATGATGGAACGGTTGGAGTCATCCAGGAATTCGTCCCCCTGTGGGTTCGGGGTAAGAATTGACCCACCGCGTCTCCCTACGCGATTCGTAAGAGGCGAATAACTAGGGACACCGTGACTTGATTTGCGTTTACTCTGTACTGTTCTAGTGATGTTCGTGCATACTGGCCTTATATAGCCTTCAAAGGCTGATAGGTCGTAAAACACCATCCATCCATCCATCCATCCATCCATCCATCCATCCATAAATTCCAGGCGCACCTGAGTACACTGTCCCCGGGAGTCTGTCCTGCCCAGAACCTTCGTCACCCTAGCGAGCGTTGTTGTCTGCAGTTTGTCCATTTTTGCCACGAGCTTAGCTTTCACCTACAGATAGTAATAATGCTGAAAGCGGAAAGCAGTAGCGACACTTATGATAGTATACTTGAACCACTCTTGAATCAGTTTCGTGGGAAAACTCTCCCCTGCAACAATCCTGAAGATTTTAACATTGCTCGAAACAGTGAATTAAAAGAAAAATGTCTTCTGCCTTTTGAAATGTGAAGGTAAGATGTTTTAACAATGAAGTCATTTTGCATGCAACATTTTATGGTATCTCTTGATGTGACTCATATATTGGCTCCTCATGATTTCTTTGAAGAAAAACTGCCAATAGATGTGACTTTGTGCGCGAGGAATCCACCAGGTTAATGTGTCAAATCCTGTGGTAGGCTTGTTTAACAGTGCAGCAGTTGGTGCTACTACATGTATGCTTATCATTTCTTTTTGGTGAGCCGTTGTATCATTTTAAACGCATATGCTAGAATACTTACATATAGAGAGATATGGCCGAGAAATGTGCGTGCAAATACGCCCTACTCCGTTCTGAGTGCAACATCTCGATCCCCTCCCTCCGACAACTGCCTGGTCAACCCCTACACATAGGTAAGGGAGTGGGGGAGGGAATTGAGGCGGTGAGGTAGAGGGAGTGGGTAGAGAGGGAGGGGTTTGGGTGTTAGTGGAAGTTATGGAGTGAACGAATGATTGAACGTATGAACTAATGCTTGAATGTATGTATGTATGCAGGGAGTTTTATGACCTATCAGCCTTTGTAGGCTATATAAGGCCATTAAGCCCGAAAATCACGAGAACAGTTTAGAGTAAACGTAATCCAGTCACGGTGTCCCTAGTCCACGGTGTCGCCTCTTACGAACAGAGCACACCGCGACTCCCTATGTGTGTTTGTGTGTGTGTGATGTGTGTTGTGTGCGTGCGTGTGTGTGCGTGCGTGTGTGTGTGCGTGTGTGCTTGCGCGCCTATTCTTATCCCCATCCCACACTATGCTCGCCGAAGAAAAATGTTGGCTAATCGGCTTCTTTTTTCTTTCTTTTTTTTTGGTGCTCTGTACTGTTCTAAACTGACTTATTGTTGGATTTGACTTTGCGAGATTGGAATGTTTTATATTGGACTAGACGGTAGCCCATTCATCTGTTCTACCTTTCTTCTTGCCTTGTACCATCTAACGCAAGGACTGCAACTCGGGCAACCCTGAAACGGGTCAGGGCAACTGCTGGGGCAAACACAAAGCACGTGTTTGCTGAAACCCTTGGCAAGGTCCTGGGAAAGCGGGGTCTGCACTCAGGTGTCCCGAAACCTAACGCCCTGGGATTAAGCAGACTTCTAGGACATCCGGAAGGGTTGGCGTCTTGCTCACAGCGCATGAAATGACCGCCGTGCCGCATTCCCATGCAACCCACGCGTTTTCGCAAATGCTGTAAGGCGTTTCTATTCCTCCCAGCTGTGGCTCAGTGCTGAATGACTGAAAAAATGAATTGTTAGATGGATGGATGGATGGATGGAATTCTATGGCCTATCAGGTGTTGATTGATGTTAATGATGATTGATAATGAATATGATGACATTTTTTTTAGTGATGATGATGATGATGATAATATTGATGATGATTGGTGATGATTGGTGATGATTGGTGATGACTGGTGATGATTGGTGATGATTGATGATGATTGATGATTGATTGATGATTGATTGATGATTGATTGATGATTGATTGATTGATTGATTGATCATTGGTGATTGATTGATGATTGGTGATTGATGATGATTGATGATTGGTGATGATTGATGATGATTGATGATGATTGATGATGACGATGACGACGATGATGATGACGATGACGATGATGACGACGATGAAAATGATGACAATGATGATGTTGACAATGATGACGATGCTTATGATGACAATGATGACGATGATAATGACAATGATGACGATGCTGATGTTGACAATGAGGACGATGATAACGACGATGATGACGATGGTGACGATGATGACGATGACGATGATGACGATGACGATGATGATGATGACGACGACGATGGTGATGGTGATGATGACGATGATAGTGATGGTGATGACGGTGATGATGCTGATGGTGATGCTGATGGTGATAGTGATGAATGCATGGATGGACGAATGAATGGATGAATAGTTGAATGAATGAACGGATGGGTTGGTGGATGCATTTTTACGGACCTATCCGCCTGTGTAGCCCATGTAAGGCCATTGATCACGATCTCACTAAGCTGGTTTCTGTAAGACCATGTCAAGTTAGATTCCCGAGTGAATTGTCTTTGACGGATCACGTGTAGGAGACGCTCATTCTGAACCCAGAGATATAGTATCTCTGAAACAGGTTGGTCACGTGACATTCCAATGATTTTACCAATCAAAATTCAACATGATCAAAAGACCATTGATTGTAAAAAGAGACGAGTCTATTTCACTCCAAATATTTATCCCGATAGATAAATACAAATTTGGTTTTCTAATAAAACTAATCTATGAGATTTTCAGGAAATCATTTGAGAACTAATTTTAGCGCGAACATCGTCTATAAGGTTGCAAACTGCCTTCAGCACGTGCGCTTGTCTTTGGAACTAGTCAGTATTAACGCATCGAAAAGGATTCCTATGCTCCGGGCTGGTTTCGTGAATCTATGGTTGTACTCTCACAAGTAAATGCTTTCTAGCCGGAACCTGTGGTCTAAACTGCCTTCACACTGTTTGACGAGCTGCTGAGTCCACACTTCGATCATTCGTGTATCGACTGATCTAGAAGTAGAAGGAAAATTTTACTCACTGTTGTCTCTGTGTTGAACGTTGATCGAGTCGAAGTTTCTTCTGTAGGAATCCGTCCGATTCCGAAGCTCGATATCATCGGAGAGCTCAGAAGCAGTTTTTCTAAGTTTAATCCTTCTAAGCGTACATTAAATTAATGATTCCTCATCAGTAAAAACACTCAGCAGGTTTCTGTTCATATCGTACTATCGGTCCAAAAGATTATCATTATGCAGACGGGATTGGTTGCCTTACTCGCACAATGAAGTATAATTGTTGCTGTTGTATTCAAAGTCCTTATAATTAGTAGAGTTTACAATATATTACACTCTTGTGATTCGAATTTTACCGCATACAAGTTTTACATTTATGGGAAATCGATGTTTAGAAAATGAACTGACGGAAAGATGGCTGCCAGTATCGAATGTATCACAACAAGAGGAGGAATACACTCAACGATGTGATATGCCATTCAGCGTGGCTGAGACTCAGTGTTGAATTGTGGTATGCATGTTATGGAAGAATTAAGGCTATCACGTGACCAACCTGTTGCTGAGACTATATGCACTTTAGTCTCAGCCACGCTGAATGGGAGAAGCTGTGGGTCTACTCTTACCCCCAACCCACAGGGGGTCTATTTTTACCCCCAACACACAGGGGGTCAATTCTTACCCCCAACACACAGAGGGTCAATTCTTACCCCCGACCCACAGGGGGTCTATTATTACCCCCAACCCACAGGGGGTCAATTCTTACCCCCAACCCACTGGGGGTCTCTTCTTATCCCCAAACCATAGGGGTCAATTCTTAACCCCAACCCACAGGGGGTCTATTCTTACCCCCAACCCACATGGGGTCAATTCTTACCACCAACCCAAAGGGGGTCTATTCTTACCCCCAATCCACAGTACGCTTACTTCAGTCAAACCGCAGGCAGCTCAGTGGCGTTCATGAGTCAGCTTCGATCTGCTAAAACAGTTGCAGCATGAAACAACTGCGGATGTGCGCTGTTTTGTACTTCAGTTTCTTACCGTCTGCATATTATAAAGACTAGATATTCTTGACAAACGAATGAATGAACAAATGAATGAATGAATGAACGAATAAATGAATGAATACTGAACGAACGAATGGATGAATGAATACGGAATGAACAAATGAATGACTGAATGAATGAACAAATAAATGAATGAATACTGAACAAATAAAGGAATGAATAAATACTGAACGAATGAATAAATGAATGGGGGATAGGCGTAAAACTCCGTCCGTCCGTCCGTCCATGCGCGAGTTGTCCCTCGTCAAGAAAACGCTTTTGTCACTATGGCGCCCACATTGCGCAGGGAATCCGACACAGCCAGACACGAGACCGTTGACACGTGGTCAAACAAAGAGGTGAAGGGCCGGTGTTAGACTATAATTATTGAACAACAAGAGGAGGGTGACCAATAAAGTCTGACGGTACTTCGTAGTCTGGGTCTGACTAGGCCCGAAGAAGGAACTTGGTTCCGAAAGCTTGCCTTGACTACGAAGTACCGCCAGACTTATTTGGTCACACTCCTCTTTTTGTTCATTGACACGTGGGACACGGTGAAGTGCAAGTCTTGGTCCCTTCAATGCTAGGTGCGACCCTCTCCACCTGAACTGGATGCCTCACTGGGACCTACGTATGACTGACCATGCGTTTTCAGTCAGTAAATCACGTCAACTTCTCGAGAGCTTAACACGTCCTCTGATCGTTTGAGAGAGGCCAGCCCATGCCAGAGAGACCCATTGGGTGGCAGTGTAGATTTATTAAGCTAACGTCTGCAAAATGTCACGATAAAAATTATTTCCGTATAGGTATTAAAAAACAGACTAAAAATGAGTAGTTGACAGGTGAAAGTGCCTCCATATTAAGTTAAACGACAAGTCTAGCAGATACCGTACTTTTTCAAATCGAAAGCATGCTTTATTAAGATGCTTCACACGGCATATCGCAGGATTTTGCACACGGACACTGCTGAATTCAATCAAGGACAACGAAACATTTTTACTTAGAAGTGGGAGAAATAATATCGTGCTCTGATACTGACGTAAATCTATGACCATTAAATTATGAGCTTTTTGTTACTGTGATTTTCTTGCCTCCTGCTTCTTTAAAAAGTTACAAAAAATGTTACGTGGCATTGTTGCAAATTATCATTTACAACTTATGTCAGTCCGTCCGTCCGTCCGTCCGTCAGTCAGTCAGTCAGTCAGTCAGTCAGTCAGTCAGTCAGTCAGTCAGTCAGTCAGTCAGTCAGTCAGTCAGTCAGTCAGTCAGTCAGTCAGTCAGTCAGTCAGTCAGTCAGTCAGTCAGTCAGTCAGTCAGTCAGTCAGTCAGTCTCAATCTGTGTGCGTGCTGTGTGTGTGTGTGTGTGTGAGTGTGTGTGTGTGCGTGTGTGTGTGTGAGAGAGAGAGAGAGAGAGAGAGAGAGAGAGAGAGAGAGAGAGAGAGAGAGAAGAGGTGGGTGGGTTCAGTGCTTTATGAGAAGTCACCCGACACAAAAGGGTGGAGTGAAGTGGGGTGGAATGCATGGGACAGGGGTGCATGGGATAGGGGTGGGATAGAATGGGGTGGGGTGGGTGGAACTGGGTGTTGAAGGGTGGGTCTGGGTGTTGAGGGAATCATTCGTGGTAGCAGAGCCACTGTGGGTGTACTAGGGACGCTATACAACCTGTGGGTACGCGTGGATCACTGCTGAAACTGGATTGGGTGCCCAACTCCTGCTTGCCCACACGACTTGAAAGGCTTGGACGCTATCTGCTTCCACCTATATTAAATAAAACGCTTGGTGCAAACAAAAAAGTGACTCTCCTTTCGATCATCCCCCCTTGATCTGACACACACAAAAGCAAACTGTAGCCTACTGTTTGACACACACACCAACACACTCACACCCCGAAAGTGCATGAATGTAACTTATATTTTAAAAAAAATAACCGCTGGCGCTGAATCTCCAGGTTTTGGCATAACAATTTTTTTTAAAAGATCAGGTCCGAACCCGCAACCTCTCGAGAAAAGGGGAGGGGGGGGGGGGAACACACACACACACAAACACAAAAAAACAGGTCGGGTTCGAACCCACAACCTCTCGAAAAAAGAGAGAGTAATAAAGTTTCAGCACAGAATCGAACCTGGTCATGCATGACCAAGAGTCCAACGCTCTACCAGATAAGCCATTGGAGAACTGATATGACGGAGTGTTTGTAAAGCATTTATTACGTTCTTTTCCGTAAACCCCCTTGGTTCGTATTTTGCACTGTAAATTGTAGAAAAATGGATGATAGTTCATCAAATTTGAGTGATCTTGTACATTTTAGGATACTCAAGGTCTATGTCTGCCAAGTTTAATATCGATTCAGTGCCATTAGGCCACGCATTTCGCCATTCCATCAACTGACATTTTAGGGGGGGGTGTTTTCGAGTTTATGATCAATATAAATCACTTTCTTTTCAAACCTCGATTCTGAAAATTTGATACATTTAATCGGACCTAACTTCCAGTAAGTGTGCAAAATGTCAAGGAAATCCGTCCATTAGTTTTTGAGAGATCAGCCGTTAAGTCGGGACTGACAGACAGACATACAGCTAAAATTACGTCACGTTATTCGACGTCAAATGATCACGTAACACATTTAGCATTTTGCCATTCCGTCAATTGACATTTTAGGGGAGGGGGTTCGAGTTTACGACCTTAAAAATCACTTTCTTTTCACACCTCGATTCTGAACATTTGATACGTTCAATCGGACCTAACTTCCAGTAAGTGTGCAAAATGTCAAGGAAATCCGTCTGGTAGTTTTTGAGATATCAGCCGTTAAGTCGGGACAAACAGACAGGCAGACAGACACACACACAGACAGACAGATAAAGTCTGTAGGACCTCCAGTAAACCTGGAGGGATGATGACTCTAAAGACATCTTTGCCATGATCATGCTAGATATATCCAATTTAAGGATTCCCTGATCAAAAGTGAGTAAGCTCATGAGCATGCTTGAGAATGCTGAACGTGTGCGCTCTTGTGTGTGCATGACTGCTTCTGTACGTGTGCATCCTTGAGAGTTGTTTATGTCTGCCTGTCTATTTGTTCACGTGCTCTTTTGCCTATGTAACGGTTGTCCCCTGGTTTTGCTGCCGATCCAGTCAAGAATCGGAACGGTTGACTCATTGGCATACAATCTGGCCCGGTTCTTGTCCGTAGGGCAGGCTCTATTCCCCAACCCGGTGTCATAGCGCCGAAGGTGATTTCATCGCGCATGGTTCTGCGCATGCCCCGAAACCGGAAGTGACGTATTTTGTACGTTCGACGATGCCTATAAGCATCGCGCATCGTTATGCATCGCGCCTGGTAAACGTTAATTTTCAGTGTTCTCTGGAGCTTAAACATGGATATCCAATGCGAATTAGGCACTCTAGAGGCCCCTCTAGTTGCAATGTGTTCATAGAATAGAAATAAACATACATGTTTTCATCAACATACAACAAGAGTTGAACTGAGGCAAATGTTACCTTGTTCTGCGTATCTGGTAGCACGACGAGCGACTTTTCTGCCTGTATCAGCTGTCCAGGCAGGGGAAGTACCATTCTTTCGGTGGCTGAAATGCTGCAGAACCTCTGACACTTCTGAGATAAACTTGTCCACTTCTTGATTGAACTGTTCATTGGAAAGTACGGGTTTTTTCGGTTTTTTCTTCGTCCTCTCACTTGCCGCCATCTTGTTAACTTTAGTCTCGCGGCACATCACCTTTGAACAAGGCGCGATACACGCGTCACTTCCGGTTTTGACGCATGCGCAGAACCAAAGAGTATGATTTACCAACGGCGTCAGGACACCGGTCCCGACCAATTCCTATGCCAGGCGACGCGAGAACGACGAGAATCTCGCGACTATTTGCAAATTTATATGGTGGACTTGTTTCGCTTGTGCTTCACACAGAAAACGCTGTATTTCGAGATACTAGAAACCCCATCCAAAGAAAATGTAAGCCATGAACAGCATTAATTTATCAAAGCTGTATATTGGATGCATCAATAGGTCGTGAAAGCTTCTACATTTTGCAAATCGAATGCAGGTCGACGCAGGTATACACAGAGAAGAATCTGTTGCCACGGCTCTACCGCTTATCGTTGCGTGTTCGCACAGAAAACGCTGTATTGATACTAGAAACCCCATCCAAAGATAAAGTAAGCCATGAACAGCATTCATTTATCAAAGCTGTATGTTGAATGCATCAATAGGTCGTGAAAGCTTCTACATTTTACAAATCGAATGCAGTTCGTCGCAGATGTACACAGCGAAGAATCTGTCGCCACGGCTCCACCGCTTATCATTGCATGTTCGCACAGAAAACGCTGTAATTGGGGGAATACTAAAACCCCATCCAAAAAATATGTAAGTCATGAACTTTTAATTTATCAAAGCTGTATGTTGAATGCATCAATAGGTCGTGAAAGCTCCTACATTTTACAAATCCAATGCAGATCACATGCATAGAGCTACACGTTGAAGCGTCGTGGCCATAGCTCGGCGAAGGGACGTAACTGTAAATTCTGACCTCGCGTTGCATAAATGAAAATCGCTCGAGTGCGCGGTCTCGGTGTAATCATTGCGTGTGGCTGTCAACCCAATTTTTACATGCACAGTCAGACCGGATCGGGAGCAAAATCGGCTTGAAAACCGGTACGTGTATAGGCGCCTTTAAGGCAGGGGTAACCTGTAAAAACTATCTTTTCCACAGGGATAACTTTTTCTGGCGACACCGGGTCAGGGGAGGCGCCTGTCACATTGTATCAGCGGGTCAGGCCTGTACACACCTTGAAGAGCTGTGTAGCGTGGAAAATAGTAACCCGTGGAAAACAGTGACGGAAGTCATCGCAGAGTTATCTGCGAGGGACGTGCTTTATGCAATTTACCGCTCCTGCACCTGTTCTTCGCATGGAATATATTCCGACAAACGACGCATTAGTTGCTTTACGAGGTTTTGGTGCATTTGTGTAGTTTAACACATGATGTAGCGTTCAAAAAAGTTTTTCCCCGTGTAAAGCCGTCTCCCCTGCCGGAAATAATATGGGAGTCACCTCCCTGTAGTCTGTTTGTAGTCTGGTTTTATAAAACGCGACCGTTGACTGACTTGGCACGCCCGGGGAGTTATGCTAAGATCCGGCCGCGTAAATATATCTGCGTTTTGTGACAAACGTCTTGCTCGGCGGTACTGTACTCCATGCACCTTAACGGTGCGCGTGATTCGGGTGTAATCTTAAGCTAAACGACGTTCCGAATGTTTCCGACTTAGACCATTTCAGCAGCGCCAATAAACGTCGTTTAGCTTAAGATTACACCCGAATCACGCGCACCGTTAAGGTGCATGGAGTACAGTACCGCCGAGCAAGACGTTTGTCACAAAACGCAGATATATTTACGCGGCCGGATCTTAGCATAACTCCCCGGGCGTGCCAAGTCAGTCAGGCGGAGTGGCGGGTGCCGTCTCTTTTTAGAGTTGAATTTTCAGAAAATCCCTCGCAGATAACTCTGCGATGACTTCCGACACTGTTTTCCACGGGTTACTATTTTCCACGCTACAAGCTGTCAGCTGCAGCCACTTTGGAGTTTGCGGCTACCAGTACATGGCTGGGGGAGACATGCTGGATCCTTCTCCACTCCAAATTTTCCTCCTGCTAGCATTGCTTCATCCATCGCACGTAAGTCTTGGGATGCAGTCTTTCACTTTGAGAGATCTGTGTCCATGTGCGTGTTTTTCATTGAAAGGCGAATGAGAATACTTCAGCGATTTACAGTAAGTCAAATTCTGTTGCGTCTTGTTCGTTTAACTATAACATATACACATCTCTCTCTCTCTCTCTCTCTCTCTTTCTCTATCTCTTTTTCTTTCTGTCTCTCACTCTCTCTCTGTCTCTGTCTCTCTCTCTGTCTCTATGTCTCTCTCTCTCTGTCTCTCTGTCTCTCCCTCTTTCTCTTTTTCTCTCTCTCTCTATCTCTCTCTCTCTCTCTCTCTTTCTCTTTCTTTCTTTCTCACTCTCTCCAACTTGTAACACCAAAATGATAGAGGCGTCGAGGCATGTTCGTGAATGTCAGATCACTGTGATTGAACCACGGCACTGCGCCTCGCACATACTTTTACTCCAAAGTTTGCTCGCCTAAATCCACCCGTCAAAAGACAGGGTGATATGCGGTAGCAGGCTGGGAAGCTGACTGGATTATTAATTTCTTGTATTTACCTATCTGTTGCTATCATGTGTTGTTTCAGCGTCTGTGATGTGCAAACAACAAAAAAAGAAGAGATAAAATCATTTAAAATGAACTGCCTCAATACTGTGTTTTCTATTGAGTCATTTACTGTTACCTTTTCAAAAGCTCTCTATGTCTCTGTCTATGGCTCTCTCTCTGTATGTATCTGGCTCTCTATGTCTCTGTCTATGGCTCTCTCTGTATCTGGCTCTCGTTCTCTCTGTCTCACTTTGTCTGTCTGTCTGTCTGTCTGTCTGTCTGAATGTCTGTATATCTGTCTGTGTCTCTGTCTCTGTCTGTCTGTCTGTCTGTCTGTCTGTCTGTATATCTGTCTGTCTGTCTGTCTGTCTGTCTGTCTGTCTGAATGTCTGTCTGTCTGAATGTCTGTCTGTCTGTCTCTCTCTCTCTCTCTGTCTCTCTCTCTCTCTCTCTCTCTCTCTCTGTCCCGCCAGCTTAGCTGTATCTCTTACACACACCCTCCTCGGACAAGTGCACGAGTGTGACCCAGCTGTGGAAGACATTCAGTATGGGAAGGGTTAAATGTGACAACATTGCAACGCATAAATCACAAAGCAAAATATAGTACCAACATCATAGTGGCAAGAACTACTACAAGTGTTACGATGAATGTTTTGATTTACACCTCTGAGCAATCAGGATACGGAAGCAAAGAAGGATTTATCCTATGAGAGTAAAGAATGGAACGTGAAAGAAATCAGGTAGATGTGAAATTATCTCGCCACATTTGTCGTGGATTGAAATTGCCGCGAAAGCTCTTTTCCCATCATCTGCGTACGGCTATGTTTGTATAGCCATATGCTAGATAATGCACATCTTTTTTTTGGCACGAGAGCCTAATAACAATGGTTCATTATCGTGATTCACAGTTTGAAATGATCTGGTGGCCTTTCAGTAAACCATGATTTATTCTCTCTCTCTCTCTCTCTCTCTCTCTCTCTCTCTCTCTCTCTCTCTCTCTCACACACACACACACACACACACACAGATAGAGAGAGAGAGAAGAATGAATTAATCGTTTTACGCCACGTCAGTCTCTGTGCGTAGGTGTTGTACGGCCGTTGGCTACAAAGCATTACAGCTGGTCACAGACAGAGCAAGCCAAGCTGTAATATTCTCTAGTTACTCGCCTCGTACGATTCACGGATACGTAGTGACTGCAGTCTTACCTACAACCGACGGCGGTTGCTGTGAGGGCGACGTGGTAAGAGGTGTCGATAAAATACTCGTACTCTCTGACCTCTTTTTTCACATTTCTGCTCAGTCGCATCTGACAGCATGACGTCAACAAGAAATACATCAAGCGAACTAGAACGTGCTTTGTCGGGGGTCCGTGCAGGGACCTCAGTTCGGTTATTGAGACGCACATTTGCAACATATAGTAGTAGAGCAGGTGTCTGAGTTCAACACAGTGTTTATGCTTCTAGAACTGCCATTGTGGCCTCTTTCCCTCTGCCTGTGTGTGGCGATAAAAGACATCCTATGCCTTCCCTACGCTACAGGTATGGGACGAATGGCTGGCCAATTCAATTTTGCCTTGATCGTGGCCTGACCCCAGATATTTGGAAAGTCAAAGATATTGCATCGAACCCAGTGAGCATAGGACGTAAAGCTTCTTCCATTCATTCATCCCATCTATCTTTCAATCCATTCATCCATCCATTCCAACTATCCATCCATCTATCCATTATCCATCCACCCCATCCATTCATTCATCCCAACTATCCATCCATCATCTATCCATCCATCCACACATCCACCATTCAGCTACCCATCCAGTCATCCCATCCATTCAATCATCCACCCATCCACGCACCTCCCACCCAACCATCTATCCATATATCCTTCCATCCCTCCATCTATCCCTCTATCCATCCATTAATCCACCCACCCACCAATCCATCCATCCCATCCATCCGTCCGTATTCATCCATCCATTCAGCGTATTCGTATTCGCCTCTGTGCGATCTCAGCCTATGAAGTAGTGAACCCGCTGTTCTAAGGCCAAAGCAATTGTTGTGGTTACTGTAACGGTCGGTAGGTCGGCCTGAACTTTAAAAAAGGTTTTCTTTTTATAAAAGAGGTCAGATCCCTGTGGCCTTGAAATGCTCTCTGAGCATTTCCTCTGGCTGCCGTCGATCAGCAGTTTTGGTCGCGTCTTGAGCGTTCCTCCTCATGTGGTATCCATACAAGGACAACATCAAGGCGAACATCAAATGAGTAAACCTCCAACCACGGCACCTTGAGGTCACTGCTGCCGTCAGAACCCTCTGGCGTGCCACCACCCGATAAGATGCAAGAGCTTTTGAAAATGACCGCCAATCACAATGTCGTCTTGAGGCCGCGCGAGCATGGCGACACAGAGCTGCTTCAACCTCTGTCCAGACCGGTGTACCTTGCCCCACCTGCAGCCGCCTGTGTGCCTCGGAGTTTGGTCTTCGGAGCCATATGCGCATCTAGAGATGATGGCACAGCGAGTCGTCTTCCTCGACATCGAGACACAACCAAGAAGAAGAAGAAGGTATCCATCTCTAGCGATGTTTTGAAGTGGTTGCCCACTATTACCTCGGCTCGTTTCACAGGAAGGTTTTGTGTGTGTGGTAATTCTTAGATGAGGCACGTGAACGTTTAACCACAGTGGCCCTCACCATCTAGCGACAACTAGCCTTGAGACTTTTGATGCTCGAGAGTTTTTGTTTTCTTCGTTGAATTATACAAACATGTAAAATCGTAATAACATACATATACATGAAGTGCTAAATCAGTTCACACATTACAATGATTGAGATACATGTTTAGAATATTCTTAGAGGAAAACAAATATCCTTACGGAAAGACAGTTACTGTCAGTACAATGATAACAGCTTCAGAGCACATCAAATGAACATCTAGACAAGTGGGTGATGATTGTCAAGAAAACTATTCATAATTTTATTTAGACATAATACAATAACAGTATTTACAGTATACAATAGAGTTACTGACGGGCAATAATCTAACTCATTTAATCACAGGAATGAATTGTCCCCCATAAGTATATACATTAATTACCTTACGACCATACCACAGATCTTATGCACAACATAAAGGAAATCCATCACCGTATTAGTTTACCTGTTTCAAAGTCAAAGTATTGATTTCGACGCTTGCGAGTTTCCTCTTCAACTTTGGAAAGAACTCAGAGGAAAATTTAATAAGAAAGGGAGCTGTAGTGTTGGGTGACAATGGACGCTTTGGTGTTATGACCGTTTGAAGGTACGTCAGAGGAGACAGAAACCTCTGAGAGGAAAATAAAATGCATGCAATCTACAGCCCAGTAGCCTGCTTAGCCCAGATTTGAAAGGGTGCGGGTAAACATCACATGGCGTATCTGCATGAGCAGCAAGTAACGGTATCTGCCGAGCAAGAACCAACGCATTGCCAGAATTTTACATCATAAACTAATACAGTTACTTTGCTTTGAAGAATCTTTCCACCCTTCAGCGAAAATGAATGCTTTTCGTTTACAGGCATAACCCTGGTTGCATTTTCGCCCGCAACCTCTGTTTAGCGCACATCATTCTTTGCTGCACAGAAAGTAAGTGCCCGCTAAAAGACTGACGCTTCCAACAAAGACCGTGACACTCCCAGATGAAATATGTGCAGACTGCTGGGATCTGTTACCTTCCAATGCTAGAGGAGACTCGTCCGAGGCAAAATACTTTAGCACCTCACATTTGCGTCTGAAGGGGCAATGGTGAGGTGCCTCGAGATAGCGTATTGAATTCTTTGACTACTAAAGAAGCATTATCGAGTTGCGTGGTCTCAGAGCCTTACAGTGCCTATTTTTCGGGGCTCATGTTTGAGGAGTTGTCCTGTGTCAGATGGCCTTTAAATAAGCTATCGCTGCGGCAAATGCACAAGGTCCAAACATCATGCACGAATGCCTTAGCATGGAAGATGACAGAACTCCGAGGTCTCTAAAACTCAGTAAAGCATTTCACGATCATATCTTCCCAATGACGGGTCTGGAAAAAGTGCAGGCACACCCATTACAAAATGACATTTGTATCCAGATGATTTAGATAGTTGCAATATTTGCGTAATGGACAGTTACCCGTTGTAGGCAACACAGGTCTCATTAATCTTCAGCAGAATCTTTGCGCTTATATTTTGCTCGTTTTTAATTGCGTTTACATGGTCTTTTATGTAAGTATGATTTTTTAAAAACAGGTGATTGATAACTTTGGCAAAAAAAATAATTACGATGACCCTTGTTAGAGGTGGGACTGTAGATAGTGTAACTTCCTAGATGTGTAGAAATATCTTGCCTTAATTTATACGCGAGTGAATGAGAGAGAGAGAGAGAGAGAGAGAGAGAGAGAGAGAGAGAGAGAGAGAGAGGGAGGGAGGGAGAGAGAGAGAAAACTGAACTGAACTGGTTTATTGAGGTCATCGGCCCATTGTATGTACATGCATGAGAACATTATGTTTACATCAAGCGCCTGATAACTGTTGATAATGTATTGAACAATAATTACAAATGTTCCATTTTTTTACCAACTGATTCATAGTTGCTTGTACAATCCAGCAATCTCATCTATTCTTTTAATTTGTGTTCCCTAAATCTAAAAGCATAATATAGTTACTGATCTTGTCATTATGTCATTAGTTCCTTGCATAAGACATTGACATACATTACCATACTTTCTCTTATTTAAGTACCGCTCTAGGTATTTTTCCTTTAGTTGCTGGTATGCGGGACATGACAACAGAAAGTGTTCCTCGTTCTCTCTTTCCCCGCAAAATGGACATTTTACGTCCTGTTTACTTCCAAACAAGTTGTTAATACCCAGTTCATTTATTCCAAACCGGAATCGAATAAACACATCTCAAAATGTTGTATATCCAATGTGTTCAAATAATTTTCTAAACCAAACCTTAGCTTAATAGATGAAAACCATCTGTATCTGTCACTATTGGTATTTTTACCACTCCAGTCTTGGAGATAACAATCTTTCATCCTCTGTTTTAGTTGCAGCATAAAACGTTTCTCGTCTGCAACTTGTCCGTTCATCCACACATATCCGAAGCCGAGTTGAAACAGACAGCACTTCACCTTTTCTGTCCAGTTTCGACCTTCTTTAATGTGGGAGTTCAGGAGCATCATAAGTGCTTGCTTTGGGAGTCTACTTTCTCCCATTTGCATAGTTTCAGCCAATACTTTATAACTCTGATGCTACTATTTACTGAAATTGGATAGCGTCCAAGATCTCCATAGACCATGTGATTTGGAGTTCTCCAGTCTAGTCCCAAGAACTTTTTGCATATAAAAGTGTGAGTTCTCTCCACTGTGGGACTTTTTGTGAGTCCCCATATTTCTGACGCATACAAAAGGGTTGATTGGACTTGTGCATCAAACATGTTTGTAAAGACCTTCGTTTTCATACTACGAAGGCTCCACAGTACTCTCAACACCTGCACACCTTTTTGCTTCCCTCTCACTGCTAGATCTTCTAATGTGGCCTCGGTGGACAGTTTAGTGGTAAACACGTATCCCAGATATTTGTACTGATTGACTACTTCTATCTGTGTCCCTTCGAGAGACCAGTTTTCACCCAGAGCCAAATGTCCGCCTCTTCTGAACACCATGACTTTGGTTTTCTCGATGTTAACCTTAAGATCTAATGTATTTGATACATGCACAAGGTTATCGAGTTGATGTTGAAGGCCAACAGGCGTAGTCGATATAAGCACGACATCATCAGCAAAGAGCAAAAGGAATACCTCAGTCATAGCAGGTACCAGCTGAACTCCATTTTTGCCTTTACTTCGCACATATTCTGCTACTGAGTTTATGTATAGAGAAAAAATTGAAGGACTCTCGATTGCCCCTTGTTTCACGCCGGCTGAACAACCAAAATACTCAGATAGCTCGTGCCCCCAGCGTACGCACGATTGCACATTGACGTATATGGCCTTTAACATCAAAATACATTTTGTCGAAATACGTGCGTCTTTAAGAACTTTCCATAGCTGCTTTCGACTAACAGTATCAAAAGCTTTTCTGTAATCGACAAATGCTATGTACAGTTTGCCACGCCTATCACCGTACACATGCTTCAAGATCATAGAGTACAATGTAAAGATGTGGTCCATTGTTGAGTATTGGGCTCGAAACCCAGCCTGTTCATCGCATATTTTATGTTCAAGTTCCATCCAAGCTCGCAAGCGCCTTGCAAGAATGGTTGTGAAAACTTTACTCACTGCACTCAACAAAGAAATGCCTCTGTAATTATCTAGATTTCGCCCATCTCCCTTTTTGTGAAGTGGAATGACGATTGATTTTGACCAAACATCAGGAAAATGGTGACCATCAAACAGTGCATTAAAGAGTTTGGTTAAAAATGGAGTTATTTTCTCACAAGCTACCTTGAGACAACCTCCTGGCAGCCCGTCTAGACCTGGGGCCTTCGAATGCTTTAATCTGTTGATGGCGCTTCTCACCTCATCAGTAGTAATCGCAGCGTCCAACATCTCGTGACTTACTACCTCTTCCATGTCCGATTCTTCGGTTTCGAATTTTTCTGGGACGAAAAACATCTTTTCAAAATAGGACTTCCAGTCCTGTATAGTTATATTTGCTTGAAAAGTTGAGCGCCTAACATATTTTTTTACTGTAGCCCAAAAAGCTTGGGAATTCTGCAGGCTATTAATGAGTGTGTTCCGTATAACCTCAAAGTGATTCCGCTTTTTTTCTCGTATTAGGGCTTTGTACCGATGTCTGTTCTGCACATAGAGTTCTTTGTCTTCAGCAGAAGTCGATTCCCTGTATCTTTTTAAAGCATCAAGGGCCTGCCTCTTGTTTTCTCGACACTCAGTGTCAAACCAAGGTGCTCGTGGTTTTGATGGCATTCTGTCACTAACTATTATTTCCTTTTTCAAACAGTCCACACTCCAATTTAACATTTCGGTAAACTGATTAACTGCAGCATCAACTGATTTATCAATTACTGATGTTGCCTCGGTTAACTGTTTGCTGAACTCTTGCGAGTCGACTCTTTGTTTAATCTCGTTTGCTTTGCTACTGTCCCAGCACAGAGATGAATATAGTTTGCCTGATTTAGGGACCACTACCTTATTTTGGGGGGACCTATTACAACTTCGAGAGGCATGTGATGCGATTCGATCCGGCTGACA
>JAWQFJ010024699.1:2500-20000 GCA_034096865.1 Theodoxus fluviatilis | reverse complement strand
ATCGTGACTTGATTTGCGTTTCCTCTAAACTATTCTAGTGTATGTTCGTGCTTAATGGCCTTGAATAGCTCAAGGGCAGGGAAGATGGGACAGTACCCAGTCCACTGTTTACTCTCCACTTCTTCTTTTTTGACTCACATGCGAAGCAAAAGTGAGTCTATGTACTCACCTGTTTCGTCCGTCCGGGCGTCCGTTTAAAACTTTAACGTTGAATTTTTCTCGGAGACTATTAAGGCTATCAACACCCAATTTGGCATGATAGTGTATGATGACAAAGCCTCAAAAAACATACATAGTGACTTGACCTTGCTTTAAGGTCAAGGTCGCAGGGGCCATAAATGTTGTCTAAAAAACAGTCATTTTTCACATTTTCTCAATTGTCTCTGAAGTTTTTGAGATTGGATACCTCACCTATACATGGTATATAGGGCAAAGTAAGCCCTATTTTGTATATCAGTTTGGTTGACCTTGCTGTAAGGTCAAGGTCACAGGAGCTCTTCAAAGTTGGATTGTATACATATTTTGAAGTGATCTTGACCCTGAACTATGGAAGATAACTGTTTGAAACTTAATAGTTATGTGGGGCACATGTTATACTTTCATCATGAAACACATTTGGTCACATATCATCAAGGTCAAGGTCACTTTGACCCTTATGAAATATGACCAAAATGGGGTAGTGAACCACTAAAAGTGACCATATCTCATGGTAGAAAGTGCCAATAAACACCATTGTACTTTCTATGTCTTGAATGAACAGCTTTGTGTTGCATGACCTTGGATGACCTTGACCTTGAATCAAGGCCACATGTATTTTGGTAGGAAAAATGTGTAAAGCATTTCTTAGTTTAGTGTATGATGTCATTGCTAGGTGTAGTTGATTGGCCTTGACCTTGAAAGTCACCTGAAGGTCAAGGTCATGTAAAGGTCAAGGTCAAGCATGTGAGTCGTATGGGCTTTGCCCTTCTAGTTTCTTTTCATGATCAAACAAATTAGAGTTGGCAGGGGAAAAAAGTTTGTTAGGTTACCATAACATGACTGAACACCACAGAACAGGCCATAAGTCAGCTTTTGACAGTTTGGAGTTATGGTATCATTTTGATTTAAAGCTGAGAGTTTAAGCTTTCCAATGGTGCAACAATTATGTTTGTATCTTGAAAATTCTGGACATTACAATTATTTCAATAAATACTGCAATGATAAGTTGCTACACACATAGAAGTACAGCACCTTTGATTGCTCCAACTTCAAATTCTATTTACCTCGTGGATGTGGTTCTGAGAGGGAGGGTGCTTCACAGAAAATTCTACTCCAGGAAGAGAGTAGAGAGAACAAGTTTTGCATGGATTCACATTTCACTGGTGTGAGTAGAAGACAGTGTGCTGAGGAAAAATCTTTAGTAGAGCTTATTACTTGCTTCATTCATTTACTCACTCCATCCGCTCTGTCTGCTTGGGTGCATGTCTGTCTCTACACACATGTATATCTGCACACATCTCTCTAAAGACCTGCTTGTCTGTCAATCTGTCTATACATCTGCACATCCATTTACCTGCCTGCCTGTCTTTCCATCCTTCTATCTGCCTCGTTATGCACACTGCCATGTCATCTGCTTCTCAGCTGCTGCCACCCACTGTGGGTTAGGGTTAGAATTCATCCTCCACATCTCTTTGTGAGGTTCACACCAGGCAAATAGTGAGGGGAATCTTGACCTGACTTGCTCTGCCTCTTGCCAGCCTCTCATGATGTTTCATAACCTTGTGTAGACTACTTCATCCACCCACCCACCCACCTACCCTCCCAACCACCCACCCACCCAATCATCCACCCATCCATCCATCCATCCTCCCACCCACCCACCCACCCACCAACCACCCTTCCATCCATCCATCCATCCATCCATCCATCCATCCATCCATCCATCCATCCATCCATCCATCCATCCATCCATCCATCCATCCATCCATCCATCCATCCATCCATCCATCCATCCATCCATCCATCCATCCATCCATCCATCCATCCATCCATCCATCTATCCATCCATCCATCCATCCATCCATCCATTCATCCATCCACCCACCCTTCCATCCATCCATCCATCCACCCAAACACCACCCCACCCTCCCATCCACCCAACCACCCACCCATCCAACCATCCACTCATTCATCCATCCATCCTAAACTCACTACTCTTCCATCCATCCATCCATCCATCCGTCCATGTATGATTCTGAGTCATTGTACTGGGCCGATGGCCTCTACAATAAAGTGTACTACTACTACATCCGTCCATCCATCCATCCATACATCCACCCACCCCTCCATCCATCCATCCACCCATCCATCCACCCAAACACCCACTCATCCATCCATCCATCCATCCATCCACCCACCCATCCATCCATCCATCTATCCATCCACCCACCCATCCACCCATCCACCCACCCACCCATCAGTCCATTCACCCACCCACCCATCCATCCATCCATCCATCCATCGATCCATCCACCCACTCACCTATTAACCCACCCATCCATCCATTCACCCAACCCTCCCAAACCACCCACCCACCCATCCAATCCATCCATCCATCCATCCATCCATCCACTCACCCACCCACCAACCATTAACCATCCACCCACTCATCCATCCATCTATCCATCCACCCACTCACGCACCCACCCATCCAAACCCACCCCAACCACCCACCCACCACCCACCCACCACTCCATCCATCCATCCATCCATCCATCCATCCTTCCATCCATCCATCCATCCATCCATCCATCCATCCATTCATCCATCCATCCATCCATCCATCCATCCATCCATCCATCCATCCATCCATCCATCCATCCATCCATCCATCCATCCATCTATCCTCAGCTGCTGCCACCCAAAGACCGGCGAGAGCAGTACCTTCGAGTCAGCATGCACACAGCCCCCCTTGCTCCCTCCAAGAGCAGCAGCGCCCCCAGGAAGGAGGGGCCGAGGGGGGCCGCCGCTCCCACTGAGAAGAAGCAGGAGAGGAAAGAGAAGGAGAAGAGCGAGCAGGAACAAGCCACGAAGCCCGCCCCTGCCGCCACAGCTGTGTCTGCCAAGGTGAGTGGCGGGAAAGGAGGCTGGGGGTAGATGGGGGGGGGGGGGGTGGGGGTGGGTGAGATGAGGGGTAAGAGTGGAGGAGGTTTGAAGAGTGCAGTGGGAGTGCAGACAGGTGGGTTTGTGTGTATGTGTGTGTGAGAAAGAGAGAGAGAGAGAGAGAGAGAGAGAGAGACAGAGACAGACAGACAGACAGACAGACAGACAGACAGACAGACAGACAGACAGACAGACAGACAGACAGACAGACAGACAGACAGACAGACAGACAGACATTTTGACCTTTTTGACTCACATGCGAAGCAAAAGTGAGTCTATGTACTGAGCCGTGTCGTCCGTCCGTCCGTCCGTCCGTCCGTCCGTCCGTCCGGGCGTAAAAAACTTAAACGTTGGATTTTTCTCGGAGACTATTAAGTCTATCAACACCAAATGTGGCATGATGGTGTATGATGACAAGGCCTCAAAAAACATACATAGTGACTTGACCTTGCTTCAAGGTCAAGGTCACAGGAGCCATAAATGTGGTCTCAAAAACAGTCATTTTTCACATTTTCCCAATTTTCTCCCACGTTATTGAGAATGGCGAACTTTAGCTACAAGTGGTATATAGGTCAAAGCAAGCCCTATCTTTTGATACCAGTTTGGTTGACCTTGCTTCAAGGTCAAGGTCACAGGAGCTCTTCAAAGTTGGATTGTATACATATTTTGAAGTGACCTTGACCCTGAACTATGGAAGATAACTGTTTCAAACTTAATAATTATGTGGGGCACATGTTATACTTTCATCATGAGACACATTTGGTCACATATCATCAAGGTCAAGGTCACTTTGACCCTTATGAAATGTGACCAAAATGGGGTAGTGAACCACTAAAAGTGACTATATCTCATGGTAGAAAGTGCCAATAAGCACCATTGTGCTTCCTATGTCTTGAATTAACAGCTTTGTGTTGCATGACCTTGACCTTGGGTCAAGGTCACATGTATTTTGGTAGGAAAAATGTGTAAAGCATTTCTTTGTGTATGATGTCATTGGTAGGTTTAGTTCTTTGACCTTGACCTTGAAGGTCACCTGAAGGTCAAGGTCATATAAAGGTCAAGGTCAAGCATGTGAGTCGTATGGGCTCTGCCCTTCTTGTTTAATCTATGCATGAACTTTATCTTTAAAAATAATTTGTATTTATTTTGTTTCTCTCCATTTTTTAAGCTTTTAAGTCATTATTGTTATGTAGGAGAGAGAGTGTCTGTATCACACTGTATGTGTGTGTGTGTATGTGTGTGTGTGTGTGTGTGTGTGTGTGTGTGTGTGTGTATGTGTGTGTGTGCGCGCATGCTCAAGCTATTGTGTCTGCTCTAGACTAACCTGAACCTAAGCTTCTAACTTCTTCCCGTTGCATTTCTTAGGACGTGTGTCTCCTCTCAATAATGTGACGCTTTATTCCTCTTCTGGCCTTTTCTGTTCACTCTCGTCAACTTTTCCCTCTTCCACTGCCCTCTCCTCTCTTCCCTTGTCCTCCCCTTCCTCGTTCTCCTCTCCACACCTGCCCCGCCCTTCTTGTCCAGCCCCAGCTCTCTCCAACTTCCTCCATCACCCCCCTTGCCTACCCAGGCCTCCCCACCTCCCAATTTCCCCCTCTCCCGCCCTTTTAACCCCACCCCCTCCTTTCCCCTCCTTCCCCCTCCTTCCCTTTTAACCCCATCCCACCCCCTCCTTCCCCCCTCCTGCCCTTTTAACCCCACCCCACCCCCTCCTTCTCCCCTCCTTCCCCCTCCTTCCCCCCCTCCTTCCCCCCTCCTTCCCCCCTCCTTCCCTCCTCCTTCCCCCTCCTTCCCTTTTAACCCCACCCCACCCCCTCCTTCCCCCTCCTTCCCTTTTAACCCCACCCCACACCCTCCTTCCCCCCTCCTGCCCTTTGAACCCCACCCTTTCCTTCCTTCCCCCTCCTGCCCTTTGAACCCCCACACCACCCCCTCCTTTCCCCCTCCTTTCCCCCTCCTGCCCTTTTAACCCCACCCAACCCCCTCCTTCCCCCCTCCTTCCCTTTTTACCCCACCCACCCTCTCCTTCCCCCCTCCTGCCCTTTGAACACCACCCTTTCCCTCCTTCCCCCCTCCTCCCTGCAAGTCCTCTGCCTACTTTTCTTCCCTGCCCAGTACCCCTCTCTCTGTCCCCTTCCCTCTCACTGCCCTCCCAATTTTCTGTCTTCTGCATTCTTTCTTTTATGCACACACACACACATGCAGGCATGCGCGCGCACACACACACACACACACACATGCACACATACACACAGACACACACGCACACTCACACACACGGAACACACACACACACGCACACGCACACACACACACGTGCATACACACACACCCCCCTCTTACACACACACCTTACACACATTAATTACAAACACACCTTACCTACCTACCTACACACACACACACACACACAAATGCACACACGCACACAACTGCACACCCACATGCACACACATGCACACACACATGGACATACACACACATGCATACACACACACTTGCACACACACACATGCACACACACATGGACACACCCACACGCACACACACACATGTATGCACATATATACACACACACAAGTACACGCACACACACACACACACACACACACACACACACACACACACACGCACTGCCTCTTATCCCTTTCTCTTCCTCCTCCTTCTTCTCCCCCCTACAATCTTCCTTCTCCTCCTTCTTCTTCTTCTCCCCCCTCCCCTCCTCCTCCTCCTCCTGCTGTTCCTGCTGCCGCAGCTGCATGTCATCTGTGTTCTGCCTGCTGTTTGCTCTGGTCTGCCTTGCTTACTGAGCTGCAGGGTTGTCTTGTGCAGGGAGAGGAGCAGAAGCACTGGCCACGTGCCCAGGCCGAGGCGGACTTCCAGATGGAGCCCATCCACGAGGACCTGGCGGAGGAGGAGGAGGAAGAGGAGCAGCAGTTTGAGGAGCCCGTCCGCCGTGGAAAAGGGCGAGGACGCAAAGGTGGACTCCGTCGCCCGAGATACAGACGCAAGCACTCCAAGCAGTAGAGTGGTCACTGGCTGTGGTCTGGCCGCGTGTGGCTGCCCTGTCGCCCCACTGTATGCAGCCTGGACACGAGTCGTTGTCTGGGCTGTGGGTGGCAATAGTTTGGACAATGGCTGTTGTCTGAACGTCTTTGTGCAGCCCAGGTGCAGCAATGTCTACCCTGGTTGTGGTCCGGAGCTCTGTCGCAGTCTGGACGCCCCATTGTGTACACCCTGTAGGGGCGGATCAGTTCTTTTTTTTTTTTTTCTTTTTTTTTTTTTGGGGGGGGGGGTGTTTCCAAACTTGTGAATGCGCGAAGCGCTGAACCGACGGCGCGAAGCGCCTAGTTTGCTAGGGGTGTCCGGGGGCATGCTCCCCCGGACAATTTTGAAAACCAGGATGCAAAATGGTGCAATCTGGTGGATTCTGATAATGATAATTGCCAGTTTGGGATCGGAAAGACACACACACACACACGACAAAAAAAAAAAATTTTTTTGGCTGTTGGGGAGGGGGGGGGGGGGGGGGGGGGTTTCCGGAAACCCCAGACCCCCCCACCCCCTCGTCCCCCCCTGCCCTGGACAATGGCTGTTGTCTGAACGTCTTTGTGCAGCCCAGGTGCAGCAATGTCTACCCTGGTTGTGTTCTGGAGCTCTGTCGCAGTCTGGACGCCCCGTTGTGTACACCCTGGACAATGTAGTAGTCTAGGCCAGCCGCTGTAGCCAGACCACATCTAGAATTGGGGTTCCTTACAGTGGTCAGGTCTTTTCCTGGGCTCCAGTGGGATTTCAGTCCCATACACACACTTGGGTGCACAGGCGCATATACAATGCATATATATGTTACCGTCATGAGTGGTAATCAGGCAGAACTAGTAATGACTGTTTTTTTTAGTCATTACCAGTAATGGCTGATTCAGTCAGTGGTTACGAGTAATGACTGAAAATCTTAGGCATTACTAGAATTGACTAGCACATGTCGTGAACTGAACGCTTGATGACTAGGCAGGAGACGTAACTTTTTTTAAGTATGATTAGACATCATGTTGACGTTGGGTTCAACGTCATGTTGTTCTTGGGTTTACTGCTTGATGATTAGACATCATGTTGACGGACCAGTGGTCAGATATACTTCACAAGTCACATGTACACTTGAAAACAAATCAGCCCGGAAGGGTGCTCTTGTTACTGAGGCCCACTTGCATTCATTCATTCAGAAGCTGCCGGCATGGATGAAGCCACAGAAAACCGTTTCATGCAGGAAATGCAAAAAATTCGGCAAAGTGGAGGAAGGCAACTGATGACAAACCTGGAATATCAGGCCAACATAACAGATTTACTGGCAGTCCAAAGCACCTTCAGTCTGTGTTTGTGTGTTCCGTTTGCAACGTGTGTGTTACAGATTCGCAAAACGATTCTCTCTGTCTGTCTGTCCTGTCTGTCTGTCTGTCTGTCTGTCTCTCTCTCTCTCTCTCTCTCTCTCTCTCTCTCTCTCTCTCTTCTCTTTCTGTTGGTCATTCCAGACTGTGATTGATTACGCTGAGGATAGCTTATGTTTCCGTTTGCAACATGTGTGTTACAGATTCGAAGTCTTGGAATGTGGCACCACTTCAACGACTCATCATGAAGCGGAAGTCACCGACTGATCCTGTGTTATACTTCGTCACAATGGAGGAGACATTTGCAACAGCAACAGTTTCACATATTGACTGACTGAAACACAGGCATTACCAGTAATGACTAATTTCGCTTGATGACGGTGAGGTCAATATGCAAATTCGGTCCTTTACGTGAAATGACTAGTCAATTCTAGTAATGCCTAAGACTTTCAGTCATTACTCGTAACCACTGACTGAATCAGTCATTACTGGAATGACTAAAAAAACAGTCATTATAGTTCTGCCTGATTACCACTCATGACGGTAACATATACAAATATACAAATAAACACACAAATGCATGCACATGCACCATTGCGTGCACAGGCACGTGCGTGCATAGATGTTTGTACATGGGATAACACATGCCACACGTGCATACATACATACATACATACATACATACATACATACATACATACATACATACATACATACATACATACATACATACATACATACATACATACATACATACATACATACATACATACATACATACATACATACATACATACATACATACATACATACATACATACATACATATAAAAAAGACTTTATTCATGAAAATTGCAAAAAATCTGCGCACATGAACAACTAATGAATAAACACACTTTGTAACTTTCCGACCCACGAAAGAGATAATGGAGACCTACTTTAGCATGTAAAGTGTCGAAGGCCAACACAACAACAGCTAGATTGTCTTGACCAAGAAGATTAGCTATATATACATGTCCACAAAGGCACACATAAGTATGGGTTTTTCATGAGTGGGCAAAATGTCAAACACAAAAATTATAGAGCTGTTAAGCTACTTACATGTATATATCTGCCAAGCCAAACATTCAGGATGTCACGTTCAGTATACACCCCTGCATAGTAGCTACAGTCATATTTATATTTATGTACTCCTCAGTGGGATGTGAGTATAAGAGGCAGGTTATAGCATTCAGACGTTCATTATTATACTGAAATTTACTTGTATTCATATATCAGAGCATGTTCTTTTACATTTAATATCCCCTTATTTTGACATGAAGTACTGGGAACAGCTATTTAGCATTATTGAGTTATACAAGAACCAACACAAGCAATTTGCATTCACACATCCCTCACCAGGACAAGTGTGACTGCATACAGCATCCCAGAGAATCAGGTGAGGCACTGAAATGTATATGCACTTACACACTAAAGCTTTCTTTAGAAACATTTTTTCTCACTTTGGCATAAGAGACTAAATACAGTATTAATAAGCACAAACAAGGAAAATGGCATATGGACATTGCACAGTCATGGTGCACATTGCATACATATCAACAAGACTTTATTCATGAACATTGCACAAAGTCTGCGCACATGAACAATTAATGAATAAACACACTTTGTAACTTAAGCTGTCCGACCCACGAAAGAGATAATGGAGACCTTACTTTGGCATATAAAGCGTAGAAGGCCAACACAACAACAGCTAGATTGTCTTGACCAAGAGGATTAGCTATATGCATGTCCACAATGGCACACATAAGTATGGGTTTTCATGAGTGGACAAAATGTAAAACGCAAAAATATAGAGCTGTTAAGCTACATACATGTATATATCTGCCGACCCAAACATACAGGATGTCACGTTCAGTGTAGCTACAGTCATATTTATATTTATATACTCCTCAGTGGGATATGAGTATAAGAGGCAGATTATAGCATTCAGACGTTCATTATTATACTGAAATTTACTTGTGTTCATATATCAGAGCATTTTCTTTTACATGTAATATTCCTTCATTTTGACATGATGTACTGGGAACAGCTTTTTAGCATTATTGAGTTATACAGGAACAAACACAAGCAATTGGCATTCACACATCCCTCACCAGGACAAGTGTGACTGCACAAAGCATCTCAGAGAATCCGGTGAGGCACTGAAACATATATGCACTTACACACTAAAGCTTTCTTTACATACATTTTTCCTCACCTAGGCATATGAGACTAAATACAGGATTAATCAGCACAAACAAGGAAAGGGGCACATGGACACTGCAGTCAGGATCCACATTGCAAGTGTACAAAATACATACATACATACATACATACATACATACATACATACATACATACATACATACATACATACATACATACATACATACATACTCGTACACACATGCATAGCCACACTTTTTTTCCAGCTGAGTTTGTTGAAAGCTTTTATGACTGGGACAATATCGTTTTAATTCACACACACACATGCAGAGAATATTTCTGTTGCTGGATTTTGTTGCTTGCCTTTGTTTATGTTTGAGTGTGATGTATTTACCTTCTTGCCTAACAGAGGTTTTTATGAACGGTCCTAACAAAATGCACGCTCTAATGCTACAAAGGCAAGTACAGTGTTGGTATATAAAAGTTGGGATTCCCGTTGTCCCACTATTGTCTCATCCCTGAAGAATATGACAATATATTGTCTATGTTTAAAAAAAAAATCCGTTTTTTGTTCATGTGGTCACTGGTGATGTTGAGGTCATTTAGGTGATTTAGTTTTTAACGATAGTAGTGTCTGGTACAGCACCAGTGTAGCAACTACTGAGGAGCTGTGTCCATGAAAGTTTGACACCCTGTACAGATGAAGAGTAAGTTTGTCATTTTTGCTGTAGAAGTTTGGAATTCTGCTTATTGAACACAATATGCGCCACTACTGCGACTGCAAAAGTTTGAATAAAGCAGGATTGACTGCAAAATTTGACGTACGAGTTTGCTTTGTGTTCCGATTGTTCAGACTTTGTGCTACTGCAGACACCTGCCTGAAGGTACATGAACATACAAGTATGTACCGAGTGTGAGCACCCTTGATAATTAATCAACACTAGTCTAAAGTTAACAAGTTTGTTTATCTGGTCAGCGTAGTCAGTAAAGATGGGGGCACAGATGATGACATCAGGTGGCAAATCAATAAAGGCACCCACACCTTCAACACCCTGCGACTAATATGGAGATCAACAGCCCTCTCACTCCATAACAAGATCCGGATCTACAATACCAACGTGAAGACAGTCCTACTCTATGGCTCAGAAACATGGCGAGTGACCAAAACCAACACCCACAAGCTACAGACATTTACCAACAGATGCCTCAGAAACATTCTCAATATCAGGTGGGCAGAAAACATCTCCAACGATCAACTGTGGGCCAGGACAAGACACGCCCCAATTTAGATAGATGTCAGGAAAAGAAAGTGGGGATGGATTGGCCGTACACTAGGAAAGAGTGCATCCAGCATAACCTGGCAGGCCCTTGACTGGAACCCCCAAGGAAAGAGGAAAGTGGGACGACCAAAGCAGACTTGGCGCAGGAGTATAAACACTGAAATGAAGGCTGCCGGAATGGTGTGGGCCGAGCTGAAGAGGACCTGCCAAAACCGTGTGCGTAGGAGGAGTGTTGTTGCGGCCCTATGTTCCGGCATAAGTCAAGTAAGTCAAAATCTTAAGTCGCTGGTGCAGTTTTCAAGAGAACATGCATTGAAGTTGCCAGGAAGCTATATCGCGTATACAAGCATATTTCTATAGCTTAACTGTATGGTAAAATATTTAGGCCTATTAATTTTGCTATTAATATAATGATTTCTCAGAAATTTGAATTTAAAACTAAATGATGAGGTGGTTAGAAATCTTATTTGGTCATTTTTGCGATTTTAGCCTTGTTTCTCATGCACAGCTACATCTAGCAGCCAGAGAGTAGATTGGAGGGTTGAATCGTGGTCCTCTGAGCTTTCTGTTTGACGTGGTCAGTTACAAGATCTTTCATTGCAATGGTGTATGCGCTGATGATTCTTGCAGATCTTCTTTGAATTTGTGCAAGTCTTTCCTCATCTCCTTTTGCTACACAGATCCTTACGCGAATCTTTTTGGGGAAGTTTTAAAGAATTTCTGTAAGATATCCCATATGTGCATACTCAGTGGCAGCATAGATGGTGACAGAAGGGGAAAACTGACCTATATTTCTCAACATGGACAAAGCGTCATTGACTATTGCCTTCTGTATGTCAACGACAGTAACCTATGTGCATATCATAGGGTAGGTGACACTGTCTTCTCCCGACATATGCCCTTAGAAATAGGCACAGGTGCACCCACAAAATTCATCCCGATCCCCCTATCAAAAGGATACTGTATGTAAACTAATTTGGAATCGTGAGAAATCTGTAGATGTTAAACAGAATTAACAGTCTCTTCAGCTTAGAGCAAGCCCGAATCATGCTAGACACGCTTTGCCTATGTTTGACCAGACACTGTTCAATGGTGCGGAATGCATACTCTGTAATGTAAGGAGGGGGCATGAAAGAGATAAGGATTTCCCAAAGTGGTTTGATCCCGAATTCTGGGAAGCAAAGCAGTTGGCAAGAAAAGCTCTTCCTGATAGACATGAGTATTTAAAATACAGAAACTCATTTAAAAACGTTTAACTCGAGATAAGAAAAAAAATATTTTCAGCGTATTAGTAAAACAATAACCAATACAAGTATCGTCTGCCTTCTGGCCATTAGCACAATCCGCTTCGAGGGCAAGGAGTAAGGCGTCCACAATTGCCTTTGAAGACTGAAAAGACTATTTAAAAGTCTGTTTGTATACAGGGACGTCACAAGGCTGGGGATGAAGAGTGGGATGGGGTCATGATAATGAATACGACGAGCTGGAGGCACCAATCTTTGAAGAGGAGGTGACTGGCAATAGCAAAGCTTGGGTCAGGACGAGGCCCAGGGATCGACGAAAGTCCCAGGGGAATTCTGGAGATTGGCATCGTTCTATCTCCTCCCGTTTCTGACTCCACTTTTCAATGCTCTGCATGGCAGATAATACTTTCCTCTAAAGTGGAGACAATCTGTAATCATCCATTTAAATCGGGTGATAAACTGCAACCTAGTAAATACCTGGGGATTTCTTTGCTATGCACTATTACTATTAGTAAACTTTTCGTGTCTGTCTTCACAAGTCGCCTGCGGAACTAGGCTGAATGGGAGCATAAGTTCTGTATCGAGCAGGCCGGCTTTCGATCAGATCACTCTACCACTGATCCTGTGTTTACTCTTTACTCCATTGTTATAAAACACGTGTTCTGCGGCCATGGTAAATGATATGCCGCTGTTGTTGATTTTCAAAAAGCTTTTGATTCTGTTGATAGGGCATGCCTTTGGTTTGTTTTGAAAAAGTCAAGCATCTCAACGATATTCTTGAGAATGATCAAATCAGTATATACCCAAGTTCAAGCATGTGTGCGCTGGGACTGGATGTTGTCAGACGTCTTTGAATGTTCTATGGGCATGACGCAGGCCGCAGTCGAGTCGCCCATTAGGCCTATATATCGGCGACAGGAGTCGCAGCTAAGTTCTTCAATCAGCAGTGCCTACACGCGACCGCGCTCGCTCTTACTTAGCGTTAGTGATGCGCAGTTTCGCTCATGCACAACACGCGCAAAGGCATGGATCGCGCTCATGAGCTCGTGAGCTGTCGATCATTAATCGTAACAAAGTATACTGAACATTCTGATCATAGTGTGATTTTATGTATGATGTAAAGCTCTTATGAAATCCGATAGAGATATGTAGTTCTGGATTGAATAGACAGTTACGTTTGCCTGGCGAGGCGAGAGAGAGAATCCGATATTGTAGGTCTCTTGTTTCTCGATAGCCGTAACGTTGGTTAATTTTTAAAGGATTGATACCTAAACGGAAGCGTTTGAAAACATCTCTAAATCTTTTAATAGTAAGAAAAGTAAAGTATTTGAACAAGTTATTTGAACAAAGTATTTGAACATGCCTTTGAACAAGGTATACAATGCAAATCTCTCACTGCTTAGGTTTCTTCCCTCCCAAGATCGTTGATAACAGTCCCGTAATCTTTGCTTCAATTGCATCAAAAAGAGTTTGTCATTTCCTACACCTCCATGCATTCATACATATGCAAAACATAGCTAGCACAATGTGTCCTTTACCATACAGTGCCAGTTCTATTTACCAGATATTTTGAAATTACTAATAGCATTTCATCAGTTTGTCTTGGGAGTCTGTGCAATGACATGTTTGATAATCTTAGCCAGTGCTTGACCGTTTTAATTGTGCTGTTGATGAAGAGGGGGAATCTACCTATTTCTCCATACACGAAATGGCTAGTCCTAAGAATTTGTTGTAGGCAAATACGTGTAACCTTTCCACCGCTTCCTGGCTCTTTGTACCCCATAATTTGTCACCATACAATAAGCTAGGCATTACTTGTGCATGATGGGCTCCACCATCTCAAGCAACTTGTCTCTGGACGCCGAACTAAGCAAGCGCATTGGCAAAGCCGCAACATCACTGGCCCGCCTCGGAAAGCGTGTCTGGGACAACTCCATGCTGACGACAAACACCAAGATGAAAGTCTACCAGGCCTGTGTTCTCAGCACGCTCCTTTACGGAAGCGAAGCGTGGACCCTGTATTCCCGCCAAGAACGCCGGCTCAACACCTTTCACATGCGTTGCCTCAGAAGGATCCTGGGCATCAGCTGGCATGACCGCATCCCCAACAAGGACGTACTGGCGCAAGCAGGTATTCCCAGCATGTTCGCCATGCTCAGCCAGAGACGACTTAGATGGCTGGGTCACGTCAGCAGGATGGATGACGGCCGAATACCCAAAGATGTGCTGTACTGCGAGCTCGCCACGGGATCCAGACCTGCAGGAAGACCTCTCCTCCGCTACAAGGACGTTTGTAAACGTGATATGACGGCGGGAGGCATCAACCCAGCAGACTGGGAAACGGTGGCCGCTGACCGCAACAGCTGGAGACACGCCGTCAAGACTGGCATCCAGGCCAGCGAGAGGAGGAGACGGGAGCAGTGGGAGGAGAGGAGAGAACGCAGACGACAGAGGATAGCGTCGGCATCCACAGAGCCACGCCAAGACTTCACTTGCGACAAGTGCAACAGAGCATGCCGCTCAAGGATCGGGCTCTACAGCCACAGAGTACGCTGCCTCTCAACCCCGGACTGACCAAACCTGGCGCACACCCCCATAGTCTCACGAGACTGACGGATGCCAACAACAGCCAACTTGTGCATTAGACAGCTTCATGAACACCGTAGGGTTGGTAGTGCGGATTATCCACATTGCTTTCATAATTTGAACCGTTTTTTTGTTTACTTTTTGTTGCGATCTCCTCTAAAGAGGCATTTTCAGACAGTATTGTAGTAAGAGTGCAATATAGGTATGTGCAACTATTTACTACATCTAACTTAATATTATTGAGGTTCCATCGTCCTCCTGCCAAATGACCCCCCTTTCTGAGGACCTTTACCTTCGTCTTCTCAGCATTTACTTGGAGACCAAGGGTTTCCTATACTCCAGCCAAGGAGTCAAGCTGGTTTTGTTGCCCAATTGGGCATGTAGATACAAGAGCAACATCGTCGGCAAACAGTAAAGCAAAGCGTGTCTGTCTGCCTGTCTGTGTCTGTGTGTCTGTCTTTCTTTCTGTCGACCTGTCTGTCTCTCTCTCTCTCTCTCTCTCTCTCTCTCTCTCTCTCTCTCTTTCTCTCTCTGTGTATGTGTTTGTGTGCGTGTGTGTCTGTGTGTGTGTGTGTGTGTGTGTGTGTGTCTGTCTGTCTGTCTGTCTGTCGATCGATCTGTCTGTCTGTCTGTCTGTCTATCTGTATGTCTGTCTATCTGTCTGTCTGTCTGTCTGTCTGTCTGTCTGTCTGTCTGTCTGTCTGTCTGTCTGTCTGTCTGTCTGTCTGTCTGTCTGTCTGTCTGTCTGTCTGTCTGTCTGTCTGTCTGTGTGCCTGTCTGTCTGTCTGTCTCTCGATCTGTCTGTCTGCCTGCCTGCCTGCCTGCCTGCCTGCCTGCCTGCCTGCCTGCCTGTCTATCTGTGTGTGTGTGTGTGTGTCTGTCTGTCTGTCTGTCTGTCTGTCTGTCTGTCTGTCTGTCTGTCTGTCTGTCTGTCTGTCTGTTTGTCTGTCTGTCTGTCTGTGTGCCTGTCTGTCTGTCTGTCTCTCGATCTGTCTGCCTGCCTGCCTGCCTGCCTGCCTGCCTGCCTGCCTGCCTGCCTGCCTGCTTGCCTGCCTGCCTGCCTATCTTTGTGTGTGTGTGTGTGTCTGTCTGTCTGTCTGTCTGTCTGTCTGTCTGTCTGTCTGTCTGTCTGTTTGTCTGTCTGTCTGTCTGTGTGCCTGTCTGTCTGTCTGTCTCTCGATCTGTCTGCCTGCCTGCCTGCCTGCCTGCCTGCCTGCCTATCTTTGTGTGTGTGTGTGTGTGTGTCTGTCTGTCTGTTTGTCTGTCTGTCTGTCTGTCTGTCTGTCTGTCTGTCTGCGTATCTGTCTGTCTGTCTGCGTATCTGTCTGTCTGCGTATCTGTCTGTCTGTTTATTTGTCTATCTTTCTGTCTGGTCAGTGTGAATATGTGTGTGTGTGTGTTTGTATGTATGCGTGTGTGTGTATGTGTGTGTGTGCGTGCGTGCGTGAGTGCGTGCGTACATGCGTGCGTGAGTGTGTACTTGCGTGCGTGCGTGCGTGTGTCTGTCTGTCTGTCTTTCTGCTTGACGGCGTGTCTGTCTGCGTGGCTGTCTGTCTATCTGTCTATATCTCTCTCTTGTCTGTGTGTATGTGTGTGTATGTGTGTGCGTGTGTGCGTGCGTGTGCCTGCCTGCCTATATGTCCATCTGTCTCTGTGTGGCAATTTGTCCGTCCGTCCGTCCGTCTGTCTTTCTGTTCGTTTCTGTCAATCTGTCTCAGGGCGGGTTGGCGTTTCTTTGCAGTACAATGGAAGTGGTGAAAAAATGGATCACGTCTGTCACTACCTTCGCAAGCAAAGGCGATCAGAGCTAATGACGTCACTGCATATGAGGAAGCTATTATGTTTGGCTGTCTTCAAGCGACTCCATCTAATGAGACAGGCGTGGACCCGAGGTGGAGCTGGTGGAAGTCGTGGTTTCTGCACTGCACCAAATAACTGTCTATGAGCTCGGCAAAACTGACAAAGGACGATTATCAATCGAAGTCAGAGAAGTTTCCATTGGAACATATTGCCAAGTCCTGTGTTTCTGGAGAGAAATCTTATCTCGAAGTCTCAAAAAAAGTTCGTAATGAGCTAATTATTGCATATAAAGGAAATCAGTTGTAGATGAAGCGTGTTTCAATATAACCAGAATAGTGCATATGATACACTGATAAAATTACATGAAAGAAGAATGTGCAAAAATACTGACAACTATAAATGTAGACACATTACTCTTCGAGATGCACAATGTTAAAATACCATAGGAAAATATAATTTCATCCGGTTATTCCGTGCTTTAGTGTATAAGTCTGTGCCCGCATGGACACGACTGGTGCAACAAAGGTTTTTCGAATGACTAATGAAGTGCAGTGGGTCACTGGCTCCATAGCAAGGGGACCACGTCAGCCTAGATGACGTCAGTGGCGTGTTGGAAACACGAGCTGTTTGAAAAACTCCTTTGGTTACATCTGCAGTCTGTCTCCTTGCTTTCCCTTGCACTCAGAATCAACAACAGTGTAGAGTGTTGATATATTATGACTTGAGCGTTAGATACTTGGTGTACGTGGTTTAATCAAAATCCGTTACACGTGACATCAGACATCTAGCAAGTTGTTCTATAATTAGCATATGACAACATCCGGTTTGTTAAAAAAAAAACTAGGATCTACATTGAAGTGGA
>JAWQFJ010024698.1:22500-27500 GCA_034096865.1 Theodoxus fluviatilis | reverse complement strand
AGAGAGAGAGAGAGAGAGAGAGAGAGAGAGAAAGAGAGAGAGAGAGAGAGAGAGAGAGGGTGAAGGTGAGAGAGAGAGTGAGAGAGAGAGAGAGGGTGAAGGTGAGAGAGAGAGACATACAGACAGACAGACAGACAGACAGACAGACAGACAGACAGACAGACAGACAGACAGGCAGACAGACAGACAGACTGACAAACAGACAGACAGACTGACAGACAGAAAGACAGACAGACAGACAGACAGACAGACAGATATACAGACAGACAGACAGACAGACAGACAGACAGACAGACAGACAAGCAAACAAAATGACAGGCAGGGCAGGCAGACACAGAGAGACACAGACCGACAGATACGTCGATAGACACATGAACATAAAGATAACGAACGACGTCTTACAAAAGGCAGACTTTACAAATGGACTAACAAACATTTAACCTCGAAGCAATAGATACACTCACCAGTCAAAACTTCACCCTAGGCCCTTTCCAATCGATGCCAAACAAGTGTCAGACAAAAAAGTGTTCGGCATTCAGCTTTGAACATTCATCATCTGTCCGTGCTTGAAAAGATGTCTTCAGGTGCAGAAGAGGCACGCTCTGAAAGACTGAAAGCCTGGTAAAGGCAGAATCGCACAAAGACTTGCTAGAAGCTGCTGATAGAGGAATACAAAATGCACGACTTCATTTTGTCGTGGACGCGTTGTCCAAGAAGCAATGTGATGACGTCACGAAGAGAGACACGCCCCGAGGAAAAGGCGCCAACTCGGCAAGGGAGGCAACTCCAGTAAGAACCGGTTTGGACACGGGTCCAGTCAGGGAACCCAACCAAAGCTCTTTCTTCGAGCAGCGTCGCAGCAGCAAGGACGAAGGTCAGAGGTCAGCCCGTCCCCCCCACAAGTTTTTTCCGTACACCCCTGCGAACACTGCGTCGCACGTCCATCCCCCAGAAACTCGTTCACCGTTGGAGGTGCCCATACCCCTGGTGATGCTTCACAGGCCGCCCCCCAACAGAGGACCGGCTACCGCTGTCCTCTCCAGGAGTGACGAGAGCCAAAGGAACGCCCACGCGGCGTCCAGGGTGTCCCAGGGCGACCGGACTGCCAGACACAGCAGAGGGGAGGGCGGGAACCAGACAGCCTGCCTTCCCTTCGGCATGGTGCAGCGTTCTGGCTACGCCAGTCGGGCCAAGGGTGATCGCCAAGGACAGCCCGGGGGTAGCAGCGGTGTGTCTCTGAATCTGTCACCCCAGTGCCCTCCCCCCACAGCCAGGGACAGCTCTGGCGACAGTCCCTCAAGGGGGAGAGGATCCCCTGACAGGAAGCACTGATCTGAAAACTGACTTGGGAAACAAAGCCAATACCCGAAGACTATGGTGATAGTTGGCTTTACAAGGTCCGATGCACGGAGCACTTGTGACGAAATTGCGTGCTCTCAGGTCTAGAGAGAAGAGTGTCACGGATGACTTTTGTACTCATTGACCTAGTGGGTCTTGCGGTCTTCCTATCGGAGGTGCACTGGTATTTACTTAAACTTTCTGGTCATCACTAGATATGTTCGTACTAGTCAGCCTTGCAGGAATATTCCCCGAAAGTAGTCGACACTGCCTTTAAAACTTTAGCAAACTGCTTTTTCTTTCACACACACACGCACACACGCACATACGCACACACACACGCACACACACACATGCACACACACACACACACACACACACACACACTCGTACACGCATGCTCTGACTACCTACACATACTATATTGGGTTTTTCGTGCACATTTTCGTGCAAAATGTTGAAACTTTCCGGACGTAATTCAGCCATTGGACAAAGGCGGGTTGCTAGACACCGCCAACAGACCCACACTGGAGCACTCCATCAACTGAAGTGGGTGGAGGAGGTGGGGTGGTGGTTGGGTGTATATGGGTAGCGCTTACTTCACCACTTCGTGTTGACCCTCGAAAAGTTTGTGCCAAGTAAAGTAAACACACACACACCCCGGTCAGTGATCGTAACGCGTACCAACAACACTCTGACCACTTGAAATCCCCCACGTGATGGAAGACATCGACAAGACAGAAGTGCATGATGTAGATTTAACAAGTAGGTGATCTCCATCATAGACCCAGGAACTGTAGACATCACTGGCGAACTCATATAGACCGATGTCCTGCCGGCATGAAACTTGAAACAAATGGACCTTTCCTTTCCTCCTCTGACAACTCTACAATGTCATCGATGATGTGTTTGCAGTTATCTTTGTGTTGACATTGCTGACGGCCCCTTGGAAAACAGTGTGGGCACGTGAGAGAGGGGGGACTGTTCGTTTTCTCCACTGATACGTGCATCTTCCTCCTCCTCTCCTAGCTGGAGATTAGTCTTAGAGGTATTGTCTGGAACTTCAATCCCACACTTTTGAACCAGATTTTCTAAATCACTCTTGCCAGCCTTCAGAATTCCTTTTGGTGAAAGGCTAATCTCTTCCTCACCAACAGGCAACTCCACCATGTCTACACAAGGTCAATTCTCCACAAAATGAAGCATAATAGTACATACAAAAGTCAGTGGCCACCAATCATCAAAAGGGTGAATGAATCAATATGCATGAATTAAAACATTCAGTCCAACTCACTCACATGCAAGTAATTCATTCAAACGCCATTACAACAAATGACCTATCACTGCTACAATGACATTTCTAAAAAGAATTCACGTCACATCAATCATAGACGTTGCCAATAACTGTCAATCAAATCAAATTTTCAACACTTTTGCTTCTCGTCATGAAACAAAAATCTTCGGACGAGCCCTCATTTTATCACCTACCTCCACCTTCATTCACACAATTCTCGAAATCTTTCTGCTTTGGCGTCTATGGGTATCAATCGTGGAGGGCGGGATAATTAATTCACTCACTCTCTTCTCACACTCGCATGACGTGACACAATGTTCGTTAAGGATTTTCTTTAATGAAACTGAATCATGAATAAAGATCACATTCAGGGCAAATGAATAAAAACGTCAACCAATTCCATCAGTCTACCCTCTGACTGAAACAAAGAGGTTTGCTTCCTCTGAACCAACATCGAAATTGACCCCAAAGTTACTCACGAGTTTCAAGCAGATGGCGACGCTGATTCTCGAATGCTTCACTGACGAACTTTTGCCCAAAGGACGCTGTCCATGCAGACCAACACACACACTCTCTCTCATGTCTACACCTTGGAAGGAGAGGTTAGAAAGGCCATAGATACTCGTGGTATCTTATATCCACACACACATGACACCAGTACCTGTGTGGATCTAGGTTTGCACACTAAGCCAGCGTTCCGCACCGACTGAGGGAAAATTCTCCATACGACGAAACGGCCTCACAATTCGGCGAATCTTGTTCTTTCATTCAACGAAGGATACTGTTCTTCATTCATCAGTTCAGATGGTCAGGGGAGAGGACTTGAAGGATTTCTTTAACGTGTCCCACTGCAACACGGAGCGGCTTCACCCATGTCTCTTCACGACGCTCTTCTAGGAGCACACTGGTTTAACTTTCAAACGCCTCTGGCCGGGAAGCGTCACCCACAGTGCACACGTGATCATACTCAGCCAATCAAATCATCAGGGAAGCGTGCCTCACAGTGCACATGTGACTACCCCCGAACCAATCAAATCATCACTGCCTCATCAACGGTCTCAGCTTGTTCCCGGCAACACAGAAAATAGGACAAAGGTCGGGCCGTAATTCCCGCCAAACCTCGCATTTCAAACAACACAGAAAATAGGACAAAGGTCAGACCGCAATTCCCGCCAAACCTCGCATTTCAAATAAATAGGAAATAGGACAAAGGTCAGACCGTAACACTGACAATCAATGTACAGGCTTGAAACGTATTGCAGAAGGTCTTCATTTGTAACCCACTGGTTAGTTTTAATGTCCTGCACTGCGATGCTGCTGAAGTGCAGACTGCAAACCTCGAGTCCAACTGGACAGAAAGGGGCTTGCACCATGGCTGATCAGAACTCGCCTGGGCACAGTGTTCGGTACTCTGTGCCGTCCAGCATCCTTATGTCACAGCCCCCTCAAGATCAGGCTATCGTTTTAGTGCAAAACAAAATCTTAAGAAAACAGAAAACAATTCTCCGATTGAAAATCAATTTAATTATATACAATAGAGTACTCATAATACAGAGCCCAAGCTCTTACAGGCAATACACTTTTTACAGGATGCCATAACCACCAGAGCCCAAGCTCTCACAGGCTATACACCTTTTACAGGATGCCACAACCACCAGACAGAGCCCACGCTCTCACAGGCAATAAACCTTTTACAGGATGCCACAACCACCAGACAGAGCCCACGGCGCTCTAAGTATAACCCCACCTACGGCACCCACCCACTATATAGGAGACTCATCCCGCCGGCCACCAGAGCCCAAGCTCTATACTGAAACCTTAAAAAAAATCAAAGTTCGCGAATAGAAACACACATTGATACAGACAGCACCTACCCTCTACAGAGTTCCACGATTCCTTCGAGTGAAAGCATGATTTAATCTAATTCAGAATGCAAAGCACGGTTTCCCATGGCTCCAGCATGAAAACACCGACTAAAAACGCTGACTTATAAAAACCCCACACGCTTGCCGAACAGATTGTCTCTTGCAGAACATAACACCTTAGATAGGTCTGCAGGCAGCTCCTTGCAAATGAGTCCCAATGACAACAATAATCTTGGCTGCAGCAATTATTGTAAGAAAAAGCAACATTAAACTCTCGAAAGACGGTTATGACATGGACAAGTCTTCCAGACTGCATCTTCACCAGTGATTAGTGAGGCTCCGTGGCCGAGTGGTCAGCACGCTGGACCTGCAGTCGCTTGCAGCTAGTGGGTGCAGTGTTCGAAGCTGCCCGGATTTGGAAGTTGCATCCTTGAGGAAGGTGCTTTACTCACATTGCCTCTCCCCACCCAGGAGTAAATCGGGTATCTGTGAGGGCTGAGTTG
>JAWQFJ010024698.1:0-17500 GCA_034096865.1 Theodoxus fluviatilis | reverse complement strand
CCCTCCCTCATTCCACCTGGATGTGTTCCCTCTGTACCCCTCCCTCATTCCACCTGTATGTATTCCCTCTGTACCCCTCCCTCATTACACCTGTATGTGTTCCCTCTGTACCCCTCCCTCATTCCACCTGGATGTGTTCCCTTTGTACCCCTGCCTCATTCCACCTTCATGTGTTCCCTCTGTACCCCTCCCTCATTCCACCTGGATGTGTTCCCTCTGTACCCCTCCCTCATTCCACCTGGATGTGTTCCCTTTGTACCCCTTCCTCATTCCACCTCCCTGTGTTCCCTCTGTACCCCTCCCTCATTCCACCTGGATGTGTTCCCTTTGTACCCCTGCCTCATTCCACCTTCATGTGTTCCCTCTGTACCCCTCCCTCATTCCACCTGGATGTGTTCCCTCTGTACCCCTCCCTCATTCCACCTGGATGTGTTCCCTCTGTACCCCTCCCTCATTCCACCTGAATGTGTTCCCTCTGTACCCCTCCCTCATTCCACCTGCCTGTGTTCCCTTTGAACCTCTCCCTCATTCCATCTGGATGTGTTCCCTTTGTACCCCTCCCTCATTCCACCTGGATGTGTTCTCTCTGTACTCTTCCCTCATTCCACCTGGATGTGTTCCCTCTGTACCCCTCTCTCATTCCATCTTCCTGTGTTCCCTCTGTACCCCTCTCTCATTCCATCTTCCTGTGTTCCCTCTGTACCCCTCTCTCATTCCACCTGGATGTGTTCCCTCTCTACCCCTCCCTCATTCCACCTGGATGTGTTCCCTCTGTGCCCCTCTCTCATTCCACCTTCCCGTTTTTCCTCTGTACCCCTCCCTCATTCCATCTTCCTGTGTTCCCTCTGTACCCCTCCCTCATTCCACCTGGATGTGTTCCCTCGGTGCCCCTCTCTCATTCCACCTGGAGGTGTCCTCTTTGTACCTCTCCCTCATTCCACCTGGATGTGGTCCCTCTGTACCACTCCCTCATTCCACCTGGATGTGTCCCCTTTGTACCTCTCCCTCATTCCACCTGGATGTGTTCCCTCTGTACCCCTCCCTCACTCCACCTGAATGTGTCCTCTCTGTACCCCTCCCTCAATCCACCTGTATGTTCCCTCTGTACCCCTCCCTCATTCCACCTGTATGTGTTTCCTCTGTACCCCTCCCTCATTCCACCTGTATATGTTCCCTCTGTACCCCTCCCTCATTCCACCTGAATGTGTTCCCTGTGTACCCCTCCCTCATTCCACGTGTATGTGTTCCCTCTGTACCCCTCCCTCATTCCACCTGGATGTGTTCCCTCTGTACCCCTCCCTCATTCCACGTGTATGTGTTCCCATTCTACCCCTCCCTCATTCCACGTGTATGTGTTCCCTTTGTACCCCTCCCTCATTCCACCTGTATATGTTCCCTTTGTACCCCTCCCTCATTCCACCTTCCTGTGTTCCCTCTGTACCTCTACCTCATTCCAACTCCCTGTGTTCCCTCTGTACTCCTCCCTCATTCCACCTGGATGTGTCCCCTTTGTACCCCTCCCTCATTCCACCTGTATATGTTCCCTTTGTACCCCTCCCTCATTCCACCTGGATGTGTTCCCTCTGTACCCCTCCCTCATTCCACCTTCCTGTGTTCCCTTTGTACCCCTCCCTCATTCCACCTGGATGTGTTCCCTTTGTACCCTTCCCTCATTCCACCTTCCTGTGTTCCCTTTGTACCCCTCCCTCATTCCACCGGGATGTGTTCCCTTTGTACCCCTCCCTCATTCCACGTGTATGTGATCCCTCTGTACCCCTCCCTCATTCCACCTTCCTGTGTTCCCTTTGTACCCCTCCCTCATTCCACCTTCCTGTGTTCCCTTTGTACCCCTATCTCATTACAACTTCCTGTGTTCCCTTTGTACCCCTCCCTCATTCCACCTGTATGTGTTCCCTCTGTACCCCTCCCTCATTCCACCTGTATGTGTTCCCTCTGTACCCCTCCCTCATTCCATCTTCCTGTGTTCTCTCTGTACCCCTTCCTCATCCCACCTGTATATGTTCCCTTTGTACCCCTTCCTCATTCCACCTGGATGCGTTCCCTCTGTACTCCTCCCTCATTCCACCTGTATGTTCCCTCTGTACCCCTTCCTCACTCCACCTGTATGTGTTCCCTCTGTACCCCTCCCTCATTCCACCTTCCTGTATTCTCTTTGTACCCCTCCCTCATTTAACCTGGATGTGTTCCCTCTGTACCCCTCCCTCATTCCACATGGATGTGTTCTCTCTGTACCCCTCCCTCATTCCACCTGTATATATTCCCTTTGTACCCCTCCCCCATTCCAGCTTGATGTGTCCCCTCTGTCCCCCTCCCTCATTCCACCTGGATTTGTTCCCTCTGTACCCCTCCATTATTCCACTTTCCTGTGTTCCCTTTGTACTCCTCCCTCAGTCTACCTGTATGTGTCCCCTTTGAACCCCTCCCTCATTCCACCTGGATGTGTTCCCTCTGTACCCCTTCCTCATTCCACCTGGATGTGTTCCCTCTGTACCCCTCCCTCATTCCACCTGGATGTGTTCCCTCTGTATCCCTCCCTCATTCCACCTGGATGTGTTCCCTCTGTACCCCTCCCTCATTCCACCTGGATGTGTTCCCTCTGTACCCCTCCCTCATTCCACCTGGATGTGTTCCCTCTGTACCCCTCCCTCATTCCACCTTCCCGTGTCCCCTCTGTACCCCTCCCTCATTCCACCTGGATGTGTTCCCTCTGTACCCCTCCCTCATTCTACCTGTATGTGTTCCCTTTGTACTCCTCCCTCATTCTACCTGTATGTGTTCCCTTTGTACCCCTCCCTCATTCCACCTGTATATGTTCCCTTTGTACCCCTCCCTCATTCCACCTGGATGTGTTCCCTCTGTACCCCTCCCTCATTCCACCTGGATGTGTTCCCTTTGTATCCCTCCCTCATTCCACCTGGATGTGTTCCCTCTATATCCCTCCCTCATTCCACCTGGATGTGTTCCCTCTATATCCCTCCCTCATTCCACGTGTATGTGTTCCCTCTGTACCCCTCCCTCATTCCACCTGGATGTGTTCCCTCTGTACCCCTCCCTCATTCCACGTGTATGTGTTCCCATTCTACCCCTCCCTCATTCCACGTGTATGTGTTCCCTTTGTACCCCTCCCTCATTCCACCTGTATATGTTCCCTTTGTACCCCTCCCTCATTCCACCTTCCTGTGTTCCCTCTGTACCTCTACCTCATTCCAACTCCCTGTGTTCCCTCTGTACTCCTCCCTCATTCCACCTGGATGTGTCCCCTTTGTACCCCTCCCTCATTCCACCTGTATATGTTCCCTTTGTACCCCTCCCTCATTCCACCTGGATGTGTTCCCTCTGTACCCCTCCCTCATTCCACCTTCCTGTGTTCCCTTTGTACCCCTCCCTCATTCCACCTGGATGTGTTCCCTTTGTACCCCTCCCTCATTCCACCTTCCTGTGTTCCCTTTGTACCCCTCCCTCATTCCACCGGGATGTGTTCCCTTTGTACCCCTCCCTCATTCCACGTGTATGTGATCCCTCTGTACCCCTCCCTCATTCCACCTTCCTGTGTTCCCTTTGTACCCCTCCCTCATTCCACCTTCCTGTGTTCCCTTTGTACCCCTATCTCATTACAACTTCCTGTGTTCCCTTTGTACCCCTCCCTCATTCCACCTGTATGTGTTCCCTCTGTACCCCTCCCTCATTCCACCTGTATGTGTTCCCTCTGTACCCCTCCCTCATTCCATCTTCCTGTGTTCTCTCTGTACCCCTTCCTCATCCCACCTGTATATGTTCCCTTTGTACCCCTTCCTCATTCCACCTGGATGCGTTCCCTCTGTACTCCTCCCTCATTCCACCTGTATGTTCCCTCTGTACCCCTTCCTCACTCCACCTGTATGTGTTCCCTCTGTACCCCTCCCTCATTCCACCTTCCTGTATTCTCTTTGTACCCCTCCCTCATTTAACCTGGATGTGTTCCCTCTGTACCCCTCCCTCATTCCACATGGATGTGTTCTCTCTGTACCCCTCCCTCATTCCACCTGTATATTCCCTTTGTACCCCTCCCCCATTCCAGCTTGATGTGTCCCCTCTGTCCCCCTCCCTCATTCCACCTGGATTTGTTCCCTCTGTACCCCTCCATTATTCCACTTTCCTGTGTTCCCTTTGTACTCCTCCCTCAGTCTACCTGTATGTGTCCCCTTTGAACCCCTCCCTCATTCCACCTGGATGTGTTCCCTCTGTACCCCTTCCTCATTCCACCTGGATGTGTTCCCTCTGTACCCCTCCCTCATTCCACCTGGATGTGTTCCCTCTGTATCCCTCCCTCATTCCACCTGGATGTGTTCCCTCTGTACCCCTCCCTCATTCCACCTGGATGTGTTCCCTCTGTACCCCTCCCTCATTCCACCTGGATGTGTTCCCTCTGTACCCCTCCCTCATTCCACCTTCCCGTGTCCCCTCTGTACCCCTCCCTCATTCCACCTGGATGTGTTCCCTCTGTACCCCTCCCTCATTCTACCTGTATGTGTTCCCTTTGTACTCCTCCCTCATTCTACCTGTATGTGTTCCCTTTGTACCCCTCCCTCATTCCACCTGTATATGTTCCCTTTGTACCCCTCCCTCATTCCACCTGGATGTGTTCCCTCTGTACCCCTCCCTCATTCCACCTGGATGTGTTCCCTTTGTATCCCTCCCTCATTCCACCTGGATGTGTTCCCTCTATATCCCTCCCTCATTCCACCTGGATGTGTTCCCTCTATATCCCTCCCTCATTCCACCTGGATGTGTTCCCTCTGTATCCCTCCCTCATTCCACCTGGATGTGTTCCCTCTATATCCCTCCCTCATTCCACCTGGATGTGTTCCCTCTATATCCCTCCCTCATTCCACCTGGATGTGTTCCCTCTGTATCCCTCCCTCATTCCACCTTCCCGTGTTCCCTCTGTACCCCTCCCTCATTCCACCTGTATATGTTCCCTTTGTACCCCTCCCTCATTCCACCTTCCTGTGTTCTCTTTGTTCCCCTCCCTCATTCCACCTGGATGTGTTCCCTCTGTACCCCTCCCTCATTCCACCTGTATGTGTTCCCTTTGTACCCCTCCCTCATTCCACCTGTATATGTTCCCTTTGTACCCCTCCCTCATTCCACCTGAATGTGTTCCCTCTATATCCCTCCCTCATTCCACCTGGATGTGTTCCCTCTGTATCCCTCCCTCATTCCACCTGGATGTGTTCCCTCAGTACCCCTCCCTCATTCCACCTGTATGTGTTCCCTCTGTACCCCTCCCTCATTCCACCTGGATGTGTTCCCTCTGTACCCCTCCCTCATTCCACCTGTATATGTTCCCTTTGTACCCCTCCCTCATTCCACCTGAATGTGTTCCCTCTATATCCCTCCCTCATTCCACCTGGATGTGTTCCCTCTGTATCCCTCCCTCATTCCACCTGGATGTGTTCCCTCAGTACCCCTCCCTCATTCCACCTGTATGTGTTCCCTCTGTACCCCTCCCTCATTCCACCTGGATGTGTTCCCTCTGTACCCCTCCCTCATTCCACCTTCCTGTGTTCCCTCTGTACCCCTCCCTCATTCCACCTGGATGTGTTCCCTCTGTACCCCTCCCTCATTCCACCTGGATGTGTTCCCTCTGTACCACTCCCTCATTCCACGTGTATGTGTTCCCATTCTACCCCTCCCTCATTCCACGTGTATGTGTTCCCTTTGTACCCCTCCCTCATTCCACGTGTATGTGTTCCCTCTGTACCCCTCTCTCATTCCATCTTCCTGTGTTCCCTCTGTACCCCTCTCTCATTCCATCTTCCTGTGTTCCCTCTGTACCCCTCTCTCATTCCACCTTCCTGTGTTCCCTCTGTACCCCTCCCTCATTCCACCTGGATGTGTTCCCTCTGTGCCCCTCTCTCATTCCACCTTTCCCGTTCCCTCTGTACCCCTCCCTCATTCCACCTGTATGTCCCTCTGTACCCCTCCCTCATTCCACCTGGATGTGTTCCCTCTGTACCCCTCCTCATTCCACCTGGAGGTGTCCCTTTGTACCCTCCCTCATTCCACCTGGATGTGTTCCCTCTGTACTCCTCCCTCATTCCACCTGGATGTGTCCCTTTGTACCCCTCCCTCATTCCACCTGGATGTGTTCCCTCTGTACCCCTCCCTCATTCCACCTGGATGTGTTCCCTCTGTACCCCTCCCTCATTCCACCTGTATGTGTTCCCTCTGTACCCCTCCCTCATTCCACCTGTATGTGTTCCCTCTGTACCCCTCCCTCATTCCACCTGAATGTGTTCCCTGTGTACCCCTCCCTCATTCCACGTGTATGTGTTCCCTCTGTACCCCTCCCTCATTCCACCTGGATGTGTTCCCTCTGTACCCCTCCCTCATTCCACGTGTATGTGTTCCCATTCTACCCCTCCCTCATTCCACGTGTATATGTTCCCTTTGGTACCCCTCCCTCATTCCACCTTCCTGTGTTCCCTCTGTACCTCTCCCTCATTCCAACTCCCTTTGTTCCCTCTGTACTCCTCCCTCATTCCACCTGGATGTGTCCCCTTTGTACCCCTCCCTCATTCCACCTGTATATGTTCCCTTTGTACCCCTCCCTCATTCCACCTGGATGTGTTCCCTCTGTACCCCTCCCTCATTCCACCTTCCTGTGTTCCCTTTGTACCCCTCCCTCATTCCACCTGGATGTGTTCCCTTTGTACCCTTCCCTCATTCCACCTTCCTGTGTTCCCTTTGTACCCCTCCCTCATTCCACCGGGATGTGTTCCCTTTGTACCCCTCCCTCATTCCACGTGTATGTGATCCCTCTGTACCCCTCCCTCATTCCACCTTCCTGTGTTCCCTTTGTACCCCTCCCTCATTCCACCTTCCTGTGTTCCCTTTGTACCCCTATCTCATTACAACTTCCTGTGTTCCCTTTGTACCCCTCCCTCATTCCACCTGTATGTGTTCCCTCTGTACCCCTCCCTCATTCCACCTGTATGTGTTCCCTCTGTACCCCTCCCTCATTCCATCTTCCTGTGTTCTCTCTGTACCCCTCCTCATCCCACCTGTATATGTTCCCTTTGTACCCCTTCCTCATTCCACCTGGATGCGTTCCCTCTGTACTCCTCCCTCATTCCACCTGTATGTTCCCTCTTTACCCCCTCACTCCACGTATGTCCTCTGTACCCTCCTCATCACTCTGTATTCCTTGTACCCTCCCATTAACTGGATGTTCCCTCTGTACCCCTCCCTCATTCCACATGGATGTGTTCTCTCTGTACCCCTCACTCATTCCACCTGTATATGTTCCCTTTGTACCCCTCCCCCATTCCAGCTTGATGTGTCCCCTCTGTACCCCTCCCTCATTCCACCTGGATGTGTTCCCTCTGTACCCCTCCATTATTCCACTTTCCTGTGTTTCCTTTGTACTCCTCCCTCAGTCTACCTGTATGTGTCCCCTTTGAACCCCTCCCTCATTCCACCTGGATGTGTTCCCTCTGTACCCCTTCCTCATTCCACCTGGATGTGTTCCCTCTGTACCCCTCCCTCATTCCACCTGGATGTGTTCCCTCTGTATCCCTCCCTCATTCCACCTGGATGTGTTCCCTCTGTACCCCTCCCTCATTCCACCTGGATGTGTTCCCTCTGTACCCCTCCCTCATTCCACCTTCCCGTGTCCCCTCTGTACCCCTCCCTCATTCCACCTGGATGTGTTCCCTCTGTACCCCTCCCTCATTCTACCTGTATGTGTTCCCTTTGTACTCCTCCCTCATTCTACCTGTATGTGTTCCCTTTGTACCCCTCCCTCATTCCACCTGTATATGTTCCCTTTGTACCCCTCCCTCATTCCACCTGGATGTGTTCCCTCTGTACCCCTCCCTCATTCCACCTGGATGTGTTCCCTTTGTATCCCTCCCTCATTCCACCTGGATGTGTTCCCTCTATATCCCTCCCTCATTCCACCTGGATGTGTTCCCTCTATATCCCTCCCTCATTCCACCTGGATGTGTTCCCTCTGTATCCCTCCCTCATTCCACCTGGATGTGTTCCCTCTATATCCCTCCCTCATTCCACCTGGATGTGTTCCCTCTATATCCCTCCCTCATTCCACCTGGATGTGTTCCCTCTGTATCCCTCCCTCATTCCACCTTCCCGTGTTCCCTCTGTACCCCTCCCTCATTCCACCTGTATATGTTCCCTTTGTACCCCTCCCTCATTCCACCTTCCTGTGTTCTCTTTGTTCCCCTCCCTCATTCCACCTGGATGTGTTCCCTCTGTACCCCTCCCTCATTCCACCTGGATGTGTTCCCTCTGTACCCCTCCCTCATTCCACCTGTATATGTTCCCTTTGTACCCCTCCCTCATTCCACCTTCCTGTATTCTCTTTGTTCCCCTCCCTCATTCCACCTGGATGTGTTCCCTATGTACCCCTTCCTCATTCCACCTGGATGTGTTCCCTCTGTACCCCTCCCTCATTCCACCTGAATGTGTTCCCTCTATATCCCTCCCTCATTCCACCTGGATGTGTTCCCTCTGTATCCCTCCCTCATTCCACCTGGATGTGTTCCCTCAGTACCCCTCCCTCATTCCACCTGTATGTGTTCCCTCTGTACCCCTCCCTCATTCCACCTGGATGTGTTCCCTCAGTACCCCTCCCTCATTCAACCTTCCCGTGTTCCCTCTGTACCCCTCCCTCATTCCACCTGGATGTGTTCCCTCTGTACCCTTCCCTCATTCCGCCTGGATGTGTTCCCTTTGTACACCTCCCTCATTCCACCTGCCTGTGTTCCCTCTGTACCCCTCTCTCATTCAACCTTCCCGTGTTCCCTCTGTACCCCTCCCTCATTCCACCTGGATGTGTTCTCTCTGTACCCCTCTCTCATTCCACCTTTCCACGTTCCCTCTGTACCCCTCCCTCATTCCACCTGTATGTGTTCCCTTTCTACCCCTCCCTCATTCCACGTGTATGTGTTCCCTTTGTACCCCTCCCTCATTCCACCTGTATATGTTCCCTTTGTACCCCTTCCCTCATTCCACCTGGATGTGTTCCCTCTATATCCCTCCCTCATTCCACCTTCCTGTGTTCCCTTTATACCCCTCCCTCATTCCACCTTCCTGTGTTCCCTCTGTACCTCTCCCTCATTCCACCTCCCTGTGTTCCCTTTGTACCCCTCCCTCATTCCACCTGGATGTGTCCCCTTTGTACCCCTCCCTCATTCCACCTTCCTGTGTTCCCTTTGTACCTCTCCCTCATTCCACCTGGATGTGTTCCCTTTGTACCCCTCCCTCATTCCACCTTCCTGTGTTCCCTCTGTACCTCTCCCTCATTCCACCTCCCTGTGTTCCCTTTGTACCCCTCCCTCATTCCACCTGGATGTGTCTCCTTTGTACCCCTCCCTCATTCCACCTGTATGTGTTCCCTTTGTACCCCTCCCTCATTCCACCTGTATGTGTTCCCTTTGTATCCTTCTCTCATTCCATCTTCCCGTGTTCCCTTTGTACCCCTCCCTCATTCCACCTGTATATGTTCCCTCTGAACCCCTCCCTCATTCCACCTTCCTGTGTTCCCTCTGTACCCCTCCATCATTCCACCTTTATGTGTTCTTTCTGTACCCCTCCCTCATTCCACCTGTATATGTTCCCTTTGTACCCCTCCCTCATTCCACCTGGATGCGTTCCCTCTGTACTCCTCCCTCATTCCACTTGTATGTTCCCTCTGTACCCCTTTCTCATTCCACCTGTATGTGTTCCCTTTGTACCCCTCCCTCATTCCACCTTCCTGTATTTTCTTTGTACCCCTCCCTCATTCCACCTGGATGTGTTCCCTCTGTACCCCTCCCTCATTCCACATGGATGTGTTCCCTCTGTACCCCTCCCTCATTTCACCCGTATATGTTCCCTTTGTACCCCTCCCCCATTCCAGCTAGATGTGTCCCCTCTGTACCCTTCCCTCATTCCACCTGGATGTGTTCCCTTTGTACCCCTCCCTTATTCCACCTTCCTGTGTTCCCTTTGTACTCCTCCCTCATTATACCTGTAAGTGTTCCCTGTGTACCCCTCCCTCATTCCACCTGTATATGTTCCCTTTGTACCCCTCCCTCATTCCACCTTCCTGTGTTCCCTCTGTACCGCTCCTTCATTCCACCTGGATGTGTTCCCTCTGTACCCCTCCCTCATTCCACCTGGATGTGTTCCCTCTGTACCCCTCCCTCATTCCACCTTCCTGTTAACTTTGTACCCCTCCCTCATTCCACCTGGATGTGTTCCCTCTGTACCCCTCCCTCATTCCACCTGGATGTGTTCCCTTTGTACCCCTCCCTCATTCCACCTGGATGTGTTCTCTTTTTACCCCTCCCTCATTCCACCTGGATGTGTGTTCTGTAAACTCGCGAATTTCAGTCATGATAGCTCATTCTTCAATTAATGTGCATGAGTACAATTTTTTTTAAAGCGAAAATGCTATTTTTTTTTCTAACGTGAAGGAATCTTCTTTTTCGTGCATGTGTATAACTGCGTATTTTTGGATTTGTAAGAGGGAACATGTATGTATGAAAGTGTACGTATATGTCTGTTGGAGATATATAGAGAGAATATTTGTTGTATTCGTGAGACAGTCATCATCATCGATGTGTAAATACATGTACGGAACATCATTGACAAACATTGTGCTTGTGTGGAAAGACTGCAAAATAATGCAATCTTTTTAAATGCATTTTTCGACAAACATTATTTCCTTCCTCGGCAACAACATAAGCACAGAATGTTGGAGGGCTGTTCTTGTTACATTCTTCCATTACTGTTGTTTGCTTTTTATCCTTCTTGTGAATTCCACAGCTTTCTTTAGTATCTCCGCTCGGCGCCTTTGTTCACTCTCTGATTGCGAATCTTCAAGGTTTGTTCATGTCTTTTGTGACGAAAGGAACAATGCTGTCGTCCAGCTCTTATCTCCAATTCGTATGTGCACGAGACGGTGCAATTATCGATAGATTTCTCAGACTCATGTGGGCGATAATTCCTCCTCCTTTTTTCTCCCTTGGCCGCCATAAATGTTGCGTGAGCATACCAGGAGCCAACTGGATTGCCTGCATTTACTCCTGTGTGATATCTGTAGTGAGTTGCTTCGAGACACTGTGTCCAGATTGAACAAACCAATCTCCTCACCAACGACAGGACGGGAATGAGAAGCTCTCTCTACGTTACCATTCTGTGTAGAATGGTTATGCCGCCAATCTCTTTGGGTCAGGCAATGGAGAAGAAAGTTATCTTTCCCAAACTTTTCCTACGGGGTTCTGCCAACAAGTCTGCCCTCGTCAAATGGACGGCCAGAAGCAAAGCGGACTGTGCCAGAGAGCGTGCCAGTCTGTCCCAGTGCAGGTCCTTCTCTGTCGGGCCCAGCCCTCGAAGCTGCACTCTGTACTCCAGCAGAACCACACCTGATGACGTGAGTCCTGCCTCCAGTCCAGAGCAGGAGGAAACCTTCTACTCCCGTTGCTCAGGTAATTCCTCTTTATCAACTGTCATTGCAGAGAGATGTACATTATGAAGCCGGGCATGCATTCTACGCTGCTTGCTGATTTGTGAATGAAAACTTTCTTTTCAATGTTGATGATATTCATGTTGTGTGTGTGTGTGTGTGTGTATGTGTGTGTGCATGCATGCGTGTATGTTGCGTATGTATGTGAAGTGCTCGGTGCGTGCTTTTAAGTGCATGTGAGATGTGTGTCTTGTGTGAACACCAAAATGAAGGATTTGTGCGAAATTGAAAATATCTCAGCCGTATTTGCCACTTTTGCTCTGCTACTTATAATTTCTTTTGTTCCATTATGTGGAGACTAGGAGTTGTGACAAACACTCTCCTCTCAGGTGTTTTGTGTTTAATTACATTGATTATGTTATGAGAATAAATCCAGCCATGCCTGTTCTAATAGACAACTCAACCAAATCTTCCTAGCAAAAAAAGTCAGCCGCGTTGTTAGAAGTAATGATCAGGCGTTAACTATCAATGTAAATGCAAAAACGCGACTCAAGACAGTTGCTCTAGACGGAAAGGTGACAGCCATCGTTTTGTGTGAAAAGTCAACTTGGAATGCTTGTCTTGACGCGCAAACGGGTCTATGCAAAGACACTACCTATATAGTGTCTTTAGATGCAAGGCTGCGACTCAAGACAGTGATGACGTTGCCTTGGCGCGAAGTGAAAGCGAGACTGAAGATATGGGAGTTTATAAAGGTAGGGCATTTAAACTCTCTCTCTGCACCTCTTCTTCTCCTCTCTCCTCCTCCTCCTCCTCCTCCTCCTCCTCCTCCTCCTCCTCCTCCTCCTCCTCCTCCTCCTCCTCCTCCTCCTCCTCCCTCCTCCTCCTCCTCCTCCTCCTCCTCCTCCTCCTCCTCCTCCTCCTCCTCCTCCTCCTCCTCCTCCTCCTCCTCCTCCTCCTCCTCCTCCTCCTCCTCCTCCTCCTCCTCCTCCTCCTCCTCCTCCTCCTCCTCCTCCTCCTCCTCCTCCTCCTCCTCCTCCTCCTCCTCCTCCTCCTCCTCCTCCTCCTCCTCCTCCTCCTCCTCCTCCTCCTCCTCCTCCCTCCTCCTCCTCCTCCTCCTCCTCCTCCTCCTCCTCCTCCTCCTCCTCCTCCTCCTCCTCCTCCTCCTCCTCCTCCTCCTCCTCCTCCTCCTCCTCCTCCTCCTCCCTCCTCCTCCTCCTCCTCCTCCTCCTCCTCCTCCTTCTCCTTCTTCTTCTTCTTCTTCTTCTTCTTCTTCTTCTTCTTCTTCTTCTTCTTCTTCTTCTTCTTCTTCTTCTTCTTCCCGACTGGCAGTCATACAAATTGCCAGAGAGATGCTGAACTGCTAAAGATAAATTTGCCAACAAGTTCTCCGAGCCTCCCTTGATATCTCTTTCTCCGTGCTCCAATAAAACAGTGATATTGGATGATTCACAATATATTGTTGCAGAGACGGTTATAAATGCCACATTGATTTTAAAAGAGATTTGTATTGAACGAGCTGATTTTTGCAATTTCTTATAGGCTGGCTGACTGGTTGATTTTTGGTTCATGATATTGCTTTGAACTTATTCCACTATTCATCTCAAATATTGAATAATATCATGCCTTAAAATGACGCCTGTTTTTTATATCTCCGTTGTCCTGCATGTCTTGCAGGCATGCATGGAGAGTGAATGTTGCATGACTGTGTCATCCTTAGACATATAAGTAATGAACACAGATTTCAGACACGGTACATGACAGGGCTATATGAAGTACTATGCCTTGGGAAATCATTGTACCGGTGCCATTTTAAGCTCTCTGGAAGATTAAAACTTGCTTCCTCTAGATATAATCAGATGTTTGTGAAGCTTGTTTCAAAGTGATAAGTGCTGGATGACTGGGGACGAAGGTAGCGAAAACTGGTTTTTAAATAATCACAAGGCTTTAGATATAAATGACTTGTTACCTTTCCGCTGTCATCTGCGTAATGTATCAATATATGCACATTATCATACTCGTTGGGCATGTCAATGCGGAAGTCATGGCTATTATAGGAGTAGTAACGATGACGTTGGTGACCGCAAGAGGTTTGCTTTGAAAAGCACTACAATGATCATTTTTAGGTGTCACTTTGTGAATTTTGTGTTGATTAAATGTTCCTAAAGCTGAAATTGAATTAAAGTAGTCAAATGATAAGAATGTTCAAACAAAGTTCAGATAACTCCAGCTTTGAAGCGTTGCTTCTGTGTTTTTTAAATAATGATTTTATCCACATCCGTTATAGTCACTGTTAATTTTCGTTCTTCTAAAAGTTTTTCAAAATATAGTTTCTAAGTAGATTTTAATGAACTGAATTCTTAAAAGTAGAACTAATGTTTTGTATGTTTGACACATACATGTGCATGTTCCTCTGATTGTGACACGGTGTACCTTGGATGGAAGGTTTGCATCGAATCATAAACTTAAGAATTTGTCACGTGGCATTTCGGTGATTTTTACCTTGTGGACCTTTTAAAGTCTCTCATTAAAGCAATCTACTCGTTTGGTTGAATTTCCTGAGCTTTGTCATGTATTTGTGAAACTCAAAGGGTCGACCTTTTCATGTGTTACACATGAAGCTTAACATTCATGTGCTCTTTTGTCTAATAAGTCTGAAAGTTTTTTCTAATATTTGTCATTAAATTAAACAATGTCTTGGCTATTGTTTGTAAGAAATGTCAGACACAATTCTGTTTACAGGTGTAATATTACCTTTTAGTTCTTAAAAACACACCAAACAACATAGTGAAGTACACATTTCTACGGGGAAAAGTAATAACTTAAGAGTATTATGATATTAATTGCTTGGAATTTAATTTAAGTGTCATCGACATCTTTTTTATTTGCCAGTTTACGAGTTTACATTATTTCTGAATGTATTTTGTCGTAGCTGTATATGCAGAAAGGAAAACAGTTAATTGTTGAAAACGGATGGCCTTTTGTCATAGTCGAAGATGACGCGAGATATTTACCGTCATTTAAACACTGGATTATTGTTTGTATGAGAGTTCTCTCCCCTTGTCATCTCTGACTGGTTCACGAAAGAATGTGAGTTTCCTTCTTCACTCATTAAAGTCTTAAACTGCTTGTAGCACTATCTACAATATGTGAACATGTAAAACACTGTGACATCACAGAACCCCATATTTCGGAACTACAAGTATCAAAACATTAAAACCATCAAATACATTACGTCAAATAAAAAAATCATTACCTTCAGACTTAATTACATGTCTTTTTAATGTACACACCATCAGGTAGAGCAAGCAGTGCAAGCACACTCTCAACGAAATAATATAAGTAAGGATCTTTTGTTTGTTTGTTTGTTTGTTTGTTTGTTTGATTGCAACCAAATGGTTTTAATCTGTGTGTATATGAACAGTTTGTAAACTTTTGGTTTCTCCCGTGACAAAGCATTGCATTGTACTCATATTTTTGTTTGCTTGGCCGGTATCCTTGTGCTCGTGATGTGGTGAGAAAAGATATGACATTGCAGTGACCCTTGGACGCACAGCAATGAAGAGCTTCATTTAGTCTCATACAGCTACGTGTTACCCTATCTGAGGCTCAAACTGAGTTTACACTTAACTCCTTAATTGCTGGGTCGCTTGATCACTCCTTAGTTGGCCCCATGCCACAAACACTCTGACATACAGATAAGATGTACACAGTCCAGGATCAAATCCATCTTCTCTCAACCTTACAGTGGACGATTTGTTTGTTAGGGTTCAGGAAAAAATACCGAGAAGGTAGGTGAACAGTTGTCTGTCCTCAACCGTGGCATGCAAATCATGGACTCTCTTCTTTTCCACTCGTACAGACTGCATCCAGACTGGTCATAGATCATTTGTCCTTCAGCAAGACGGTGTTTTAATTTGGATGAGCAGTTGATATCCCACTTGAAATGTGCAAGGAAGCATTTTACGACTTGTTTGTCGAGGCAAAGTGATGTTGGTGTCTTGTATGACACATAAGAGGTATTTGTGGGCAGGCTGTTGATGTCGAGGCAAAGTGATGTTAGTGTCTTGTATGACATATAAGAGGAATTTGTGGGCAAGCTGTTGACGTTGAACTCGTGGTCCAAGTTTAGTGACTGACATTAGTTTTTGAAAGTTTATATTTGTTACACATCACTAACAAACGTATTATCATTACATTCATCACAACCACCACCACTGATGTCATCTTAATACCACTTCTACCACATTACCACTATTATACCACAATCAGTACCATGATTATTATTATCACCATTGCCATCCTTACTGTCAACACCAACGCAAGTATTCTTATCTTCGCCAATGTCAACACCGTTACTATCGTCATTACTAACACCAATAGCGTATGGGCCCTACCACAAATATGTTCACCACTGCAGCCGATATCAAAATCATCACAACTAGCAATGAGATCTTCACCTTCAGCCTCACCATCAATATTATCATCATTGCTGCTGTCATTACTATCATCATGACAACCGCCATGTTCATGGTCACCTATGCGACCACCACCACCACCATCACCACCACCATCACCACCACCACCACCACAACCACCACCACCACCATCACCACTACCACCACCACCAACCACCACCAACCACCATCACCAGACACCACATCCACCCACCCACAAATTCCCAAACACCCACCCACCCACCACTACCCAATACCAACCACCATCGCCACTAACCACGAACCACCAGCTACCACCTCTACCACCACCGCACTCTCATTACCACTTTTATCATCACGATATTGTAAATACATACACTAACGAACGTCAATGTTACTGCAACAGCAAAACAGTTGCGTTAGTCACCATCAACATTATCTCCACCATCACAAGTACGATTATCAATGCCACCAACTAGACATTCAGCTCCTCACTGAATAATTCCGTTTATAATTCCTGGGCATTCTGCACATCTGGTGTACAAAGTCTGGAGAATACACCCTTTACATCACTCACACACACACACAACCACACCCACCCACCCACCCACACACACACACACACACACTGTCGCGTGACGCGACAGGGGTTGTGATTAAGGGAGATGATAAGGGGGGTGATAAATTGGGGTGACACCGTGTTCCGCTCAAATGACAGCTAGGGTCAGGGTTCAATATAGTTTGAGCGGGAAAATCTCAGCTAGGCACGTGCTGGGAGAGTGAACGTTTTGTAAGGGGATTACTTATTGACCTGGCACGGGCTAGAGGTCAGTAAAATTAAGCACTCTGATTGGGTGCGCTCTACCGCGCGACGGTAGCTTCTGGTCCGGGCGACGCGGTTTGAGCAGACGAGTCATCGCTTTAGATGAGGGAGGACGTGCGGTCCTGACGTTGCTGTTTGCAGCGTGTGGAGCCTTTCAGAGGCGAGAGGACGGTTGTCCTGACGTTGCTGTTTGCAGCGTGTGGAGCCTTTCAGAGGCGAGGGGACGTTTGGTCCGACGTTGCTGTCGCAGCGTGTGGAGCCTTTCAGAGGCGAGAGGACGGTTGTCCTGACGTTGCTGTCGCAGCGTGTGGAGCCTTTCAGAGGCGAGAAGACGGTTATCTTGACGTTGCTGTCGCGGCGTGTGGAGCCTTTTTAGAGGCGAGAGGACGTGCAAAAGTACTGGACGTGGAGAGATGTCGGCGTTTCCACAGCCTTGTTGGGGTAAGGACGGAATCTTGTATCGCTCGTTTGCCATGTGGGAAATGACCGTTTGACATGTCGGCGGGAAGAATTCAGTTATCGGGATTGTGATAAGTAAGTAAAACGTATGGGGCTCGGTTCTTTGGTAGAAATGGATAAACTTCTTTTATATTGGGTGGTAAATTCGTGCAATTTCGTTTTAACGTTAGGATGGTTTAAACGAAGTAATTTCTCGCGGGAAAGGAAGCGAGGGAGGGATTTTTCTGGACACGTGGGTTAAGGGGCGGTCGCCCTATTTCTAATTAAATTCCATGAAAGAATTTGTGGGGAGAAGAAATAGTAGCT
>JAWQFJ010024696.1:42500-49130 GCA_034096865.1 Theodoxus fluviatilis | reverse complement strand
TCAAGAAAAATTAACAGGACAGAACATGATAAGAGGAAAGAGGGGGGAAACAATGGATATAGAAAAGAAAGAAGATAATTAAAGTAAATTCAGAATTGCAGGATCAACAAAGAGTGGGAGGAATGAACACTACCATGCAATATAGGGGGGGGGACCCCCATGTAATCAACAGGAAAAAAGAGAGTGCAGTAAAGATAAAGGCACTTGATACATGAAGTTTTATAATCTAAAAAACAAAATATATCAGGCCTCGATGCTAAGGTTCATGTGAGGCCATAACGTTCCTAAATCGCTGTTCACTTGATAGCGGCATCGTAAAAGTAGACATCGCGTTTAGAAGGTATGGAAAGTGACATACTTATCTGCACCGTTTACTATCATGTGTCGTACAAACAAGGCTCTTGTAGAAGGCCCATTACAGCTGACAAAAACAATCCTGATACATACAAATGTTTCCCTTCAAATTTAGACACATTTGATCAGCCTTTTGCGGAGAGGCTATGTCTTCTACTTGGTAAGTTATTTATTATGGATGTGACGCCTAACTTTTACACTTGTCACGGTCTCATGCATTCTCACTAAACAGCAATGACGAGGATCTTAGTCTTTCCTATCGCCACCTCAACTTTCATCGTGAGAATATGCAAACAGGAAGTCGGACATGCCTAAACGTAAGTTGCACACAAGTTACCTACCACCTGTGCCCGACGTTAGGGCACCCCATTTTTTACCTCGCGTGGCGCTGAGAGGCAAGTGTTGTCCTGCGCTTGTGAACAATGATCAAACGGGCCAACCTCTAGCAAGTCAGCGCAGCTTCATGAGCGCTGCAAGACTTGTTGCAAACGGCTGCCGACGGAACTTCTTTTGTACCCCTATAGTCCACCCATGCAACTCATAGTGGATGAATAACCAGTAACCAGCCCTAGAGAGAGAAAGTCATGGAAGAGTATGTCAAGCCTGCACATGACACAGACACCACCGAGCACACTCAACCTACTCCATGTAGCCGGTGATTGTCGGTCGTTAGAGGCGCAGCTCGAAGTTTTGTAGCCACCGCTGATTTCACGGACATGGGGGACCTGCTCCGTCAGGAAGGTGTCCTGTGAGATCCAGGGCCAGGGCGTCAAGGGCCAACATGCCACGTAAAACGTGGCAAAGGGACGTCGCCTATGGGTGACTGGTCACTTGATCGTGCGACCATCTTGGAAGCCGCACCACACGCACGGACCGCGCTGCAGGAAGCGCATGCCACAGGAACTTCGTGCAATCGAAAGTTGGGACTACGAGATGCCTCACCAGAAAACTTGGCCTCGGGAAGAAGCGCTTCCAGCCGACTCGCTTCGTTAGCTAACTAGCCACTCCTGTGTAGCACGTGGGAAACAGTCCACTGGCCTGGGCTCCAAACAGGAAACGGCTTAGCGGACATGTCTCTACGGGGTTGTCTGTAGCTGAGCAGATACATTCATTCGGGAAACATCTCTCGACATCCTAATGTGACCACCTTCCCATAGAAGGACAGAATCAAGCAGCGGACAACGCAGCTAAATGCAATGACTGTACACGCGGTGCGTACGCAAATTACACGATACGCATATAACTAAACAAAAAGTAAACGTATCCCATGCACGCACAACACACACACTGCATATCACACATCAAACACACAGCATGGCATGCATCGCATACCACACACACATTATCACGACACCACAAGGCACGCACTCACAACACATACGCACTACATGCAGCACAGCAATCATCGTTCAGGCAGTAGTCACACACATCGCATTCATACTCATCATGACGAGCAATATACACCATTCATACACAACACATTAACACACACACACATCGACTGCTACACACATACACGTACGCCACACACACACACACAGCCAAAACGCACACCACATGCAGCACACATACAGCCTCCAGCCAGCACACATTTCAAGCAAAAGGGGCAAAAACAAAGTCCACACAGGCACGCAGTCACAGAGCATATGCACATCTAGACCTGATACATAATGGAGACACTAGAGTGTAAAAGCAGAAAGCCGTGTCATGGTTATTTATTGACAAATCCGAATACAGGGTCAAACAGCATATTGAAAGCTAATGAGGCCATGCTTTCCTTCAAACCGACACATAGTTAAAATCAAAGATAAGTATGATGATTATTTCAATATGAATACTTGTATGGCAAGGTGGACGACATTTTACTATGAATTGCCGTTGGTGAAGCAGAGACAACTGCTTTCAAAATGAGAGTTACCAAAGAAGAGCCTGGTACTAATGAATAAGAGCAGCCTTGTTGAGGTTAGAAATATTCCTTCTACACTGATGGTATCGAACATTTGAGGATTTGTTGGCGATTTCAGCGATTTTGGATCGATTTGTTCGAACGTTATAGAGAAAATCAATTCTGCGGTGAGATAACGGTTAGAGGAATATGTGTTTCTTCTTACGCTATATAATGGAATTTTCAAACGCATATTGTGTCATGTTTCCTGTTGCGTGATACGCTGGTTTAGTAAGTGCAGTACGTGTCGGAGTGCAGCTTTTTCCAGCCATACTTGGACTTTTTATGCCCTAAATGCCTACATGCACTAGACAAAGCTGTAGAGAAGAAACGAAGAAGCCAACGAGTGAGGAATAAATGTCGACTCTGCAAATCACATATGCAAACAGTTTTCAAATGCGTGACCTTCACCTTGATGACGCCTCCTGCACGGACTCTTGACAGTGACTGCGTGTGGTTGAGGAGCCAGGGCTTCCCTTCCGGTGTGCGTCAGGAATTCCGGAAAACTGCACCGCGGCTCCGCGGCCCACACTGCCAGTGACGTCATCAGCCGCGGCCAGCAGCGCTTCATGGTTGCAAAGGGAGAAATCTGCCACTGACCCAGCTTCGCGTTGTACTCATAGGCAGTCGGCAAGTTCAAGCAGTTCCACTCGGATCAACGGTGATCGAGCAGCTGGAAACAGATGTAAACATGATGCCTGGAGTTCTTTGTAGAGACCCAGCGTATTCATGTTGACGGTCAAAGTGAAAGAAACGATGGAATATCGCTGTATGCTGCTAATGAATGGAATAGGAAAACTGGATGTCGCAGTGTTTGAAACAGCTCATTCAACATGAAGAAGTCCCTAGTTTGAAATAGTTTCACATCGAGTGGTACATGGAGGTTGATCACGTGACAGGTGGTGATGACTTAGACAGGTGTGATGACTTAGACAGGTGACATGGGAGCCACAAAAAACCGCCTTGAGCAATCTGATGTTTAACCAGAAAACTTGCAAACGACGGAAGCTGCAAATTACCCTCCCCTCCGTTATGGCTGAATCACGACGCAACAACGACTTGCGGTTAGGCGTTCGAAGCTGCGTGGATTCTAGAATTGCATCCTTGAGCAAAGTGCTTACTCACATTGCGTTGTCCTCAACAAGGAGAAAAAACGGACGGGGAGGTACCTTCGAGGCTGAGCTGAAAAAAACTGTGAAATCTAACTTTGGTGCGTCATCCGCAGCCTGGTTGCGTGCTCCCCAGGGAGTTGAGATTCTGCTGGAGCGATACAAAGACGGTAACCTATGACCAGGAGGTAAATGTGTGCGGTTGAGCATCCATCAGTTGGTGAAAAAGTCGCAATATAAAAAAGAGCACTTTTACCTTTACCTTTACCACTTTCGAGGCAGCATTCCAGGTGGAGGCAGCCCAGGCACCTCAAGTACCACCGAGAGCATCACGCAGAGACAAACGCATTTCTTGGAGGTTCGCTTTGAAAGCCACATCGTGCCAATTCGGAATACTTTTTGCTTCCACATTAAAACAAGGTGACGGAGAGAATATTGTTGACTGGAGCATCTGCACCTGAATAGCAATCTCTTGTCCTCACAACCGCCGCAAAAGGCCATTTGGGAAAACTGTCGTCACCTATTTCTAGCATGTATCCGTCATCGGCAAAAACTTCTTCTATGATCTGTATTGCAATCGCTGCATAGCGCAATAACTGTCATATAATAATTGAAATGTATCAACTTGATGAAAAAAGCAAATCTTGACAAATGCTGAGAAACAAGCAAGACAAACAACGTAATACACGTACCAAGCAGCACCGTTCTCATTTTAGCGAAGAAGTTGAAGACGCCTAAGTCTTACCAAAGACGTGAGCGACGCAAATACCTGCTGTGCGAGAGTGGTCACTTGAGTAACTTCTGACGTTCAGCCAATGAGTGCTGTTACGCTGTCTTGGTCGGTCAGTAGCCCCAGTTTCGATGCAAGATCAAAGAACGTAGATGAACGATTAACTCCTCTTACTGCAAGCACGGGCGTCGGGGGAACAATAATGTCAGGACTGAGCAGAACACCCGCCAGCAGGAAGTCGCGTTACCTCTGAGAGGCAGCGTCAGTGCCAGTAATTGGCACCAAATCAATACTGGCGACAGGGGGCGCGATTCCACAGGCGTTCAAAAAGTCCTCTGGCGGTGGCCGCGGTACTAAATAGTCCACAGAAGAAGGCAAAGCGGTGCGAGGGAGCCTGGGGGGCATTTTTCCACCGCGTCTCGAGGCCCGCCTCATTCAACTCCCCTGTCGCCACCCGCTTGGTGGCGCTCATTCCCGCGCGAGGCACAGTTCTCTTATTTGATTGGCTACACAGATCCGCCATGGGAGTGACGCTTGCGCGCTCAGTAATCGATCCCATGTTGAATTTCAGGAGCAACGGAGGTAGTCGGAGGGAAGGAAAGGAGTGGAGGATGGAGGGAGGGGGTGGAAGCTTGTGGAGAATGGGGTGGAGTGGGATGAGTGATTTATTTTTTAATTGAAACGTCACTACAGCAAAATGGAAGTTAGCATAATCCATTCCCCTTTCCTTTGCGTGCAATGACTATGTCAGTCTTTGAGTGTGCAAAAGTGAAACACACACACATACACACAACCAAACAGGCACACATATACACGTACAGACGTGTATAGAAAACGCACACACCTACAGATACGGAGAGCAAACACATACAGAAACGCGTGCACGCTCTTCAAGACATTCATTCTTATAGGCAGACAGCGGCTCTGGCTGTATGTTACTCTTTCCCTGACAGACACACTGACAGACAACCAAAAGCAAGGATTTAAAAACAGATGGACTCTCTCTCTCTCTCTCTCTCTCTCTCTCTCTCTCTCTCTCTCTCTCTCTCTCTCTCTCTCGCTCTCTCCCTCCCTCCCTCCCTCCCTCCCTCCCTCCCTCTCTCCCTCCCCCCTCTCTCTCTCTCTCTCTCTCTCTCTCTCTCTCTCTCTCTCTCTCTCTCTCTCTCTCTCTCTCTCTCTCCCTCAAATGGTCAACACGAAATCTTTCTGCAAAAGCAATACAAATCAATGCTATATAAATTTGAAAAGCAATTTTAAAGAAATGTTTTCTTGTTACTGATTAACAAGTCTTCCTCTTCGGAGCTTGCCTATAACATGCTAATCAAGACGAATTTTGTTTGTTTGTTTGTTTGTTTGTTTTGGAGCGAATTCCTTCTATTCATAAGCCGAAACTGACTGCAGAAGCTCTTGCATGACTGCAATCAGTACGGTATTATTTTTTCATTATTTCACCAGACCAGTAATGAACAGTGCTTTAGATGGATAATTTTCATAGAACTGCGGGTAATTTTACCCCACAACGCATCAATCGAGGTGAGAGATAAATGGAAGTTAAGCAAATCAATACCATTACATGTTGAAGCAGCGTAAATAATTTCCTTTCCTTGTGTGCTGAACTGTGCGTAGTGGCAGACATCAAAGTTGGAGTGATCACTAGTGTTCTAGTTAAGATCTTCGTAAAAGAGACAGCGAGATCTGCCCTTGTATCTGCTCGAGGCAACATTTTACGAAGGTGAACAACATAGCGTTCGGCATGCATGTAAACTGCTTGTCTACCTCAGCAACACGTAATGCGAGGTTTGTTCTGTATGAACCGACAACAGAACACAGTCAACGTCAAAAAGTTTTCCATATAATTATCGATTCCATGGCGTCCCAGGCAAAACATGGCTTTTTAATGAGCAGATGAATTATTCCAGCGCAAAAGCCGTATCATTCATTTATCACAGGAAGCGACGCGTTCTGGAAACAGGAGCATTCTCCTGTGGTGGAGCGCAGTACGTATTGTATAACTCTGCTCTTGCCCATCTTTCGGAGGCGAAAGAGACCATGACTTCATCCATAGACAAGACAGGTATGACGGGTCCGCTGGTGGCAGGTAGGGCCTGTCCAGGCCCGAAATACCCTCTCACATGCTGGGCACTCGTGGGGAATGAGACTATGGAAGCAGCTCTAGCCTTCCGTGCGATTTGCTTCCTCTCTGCTGCTGCAACCCTCTCCTCCGCAATCCGCAACGCTGCACTCGCCCTGCCACGCCAGGAGGAGCTCTCTCGCGCCAGTGACTCCCGGGTGTCCATAGCGACTCCTAGGTGTCCACAGTGACTCCTAGGTGTCCACAGTGACTCCTAGGTGTCCACAGTGACTCCTAGGTGTCCACAGTGACTCCTAGGTGTCCACAGTGACTCCTAAGTGTCCACAGTGACTCCCGGGTGTCCACAGTGGCTCCTAGGTGTCCACAGTGACTCCTAGGTGTCCACAGTGACTCCTAGGTA
>JAWQFJ010024696.1:25000-35000 GCA_034096865.1 Theodoxus fluviatilis | reverse complement strand
CAGGTGCGTGTTTCGAAGCCATTGCAAGCGTGGAATCAATGGCAAGGCTGGACCCAGGATCCGCTGGTCTGGGGATAAAGTGAGGGTAGAAACAGAAGGGTGGGAAGGGGGGAGGGGGTGGGTGGGTGGGGTGGGGGTGGGGCTGCGTTGGATTGGTTCCCGTACGTTCGGCCAGCGCAAAGCCTCAGGGCTTTGTTTGATGAAGCGATGTCCGCGAAATTAGCTATTTGTCGGGGTAGCGCCAATCATTTACCTTGAAACCACCCCCTCATCTTCCTTTCGCCACCTCCCACCCCCCAACACTACCCAACCACCCACTACTATCACCACCACCGAGGGCTGCTGTCCGAGCACAGCTTTGAAGGGAGATGAATCCACTCTGCAGTGGCTTTGCATGACATGGTTAGTGGAAGGCTTGATGATTCTGAGCCTCATCTGAAGCATGTGGGGATAATCTCCCTAAATCCATTACATGAGCGTCTGCATCAGATACCGTCGTATGATATATAAACAAAGATGCGCGTTTGTAGTGGTTGTATAACTAGGACGTTACACTGTGGATTGAGTCTTGACCGGAACAAGACCAGCACAATTATCCACACGCGTAGCATAGACCTGTGATGTGAAAAAAATTCCTGAACGATCATACTATTGCAGAGTACAAAGCATCGCTCATCATATAGTACTAGCAAGAGCTTGACATCCAAGTTCAACAAAAACTCTTGACGCGAGGCTGCATGTGGCACACCATGGAGATGCTGTTCAGTCCTGATGTCAGCGCGGGCACCCAAAGACTCATGACAGTAGGCCAGGGAAGAGTTTATCTCAGACGCGTACCAGAATGCCGACGACTGTTTGTGGGTGCTTGCACTGTTTGCCGCAGAGAGAATCGCTGCTCTTGTAGCAACCAGGAAAAAAAGTCGTCATACCAAAGTGAAATGCAAAGTGCAATTCATTGTTTTTATTGTTATTGTTGTTGTTGTTATTGTTGTTGATGATGATGATGATGATGATGATGATGATGATGATGATGATGATGATGATGATGATGATGATGATGATGATGATGATGATGATGATGATGATGATGATGATGATGATGATGATGATGACGACGACGACGACGATAATGACGACGACGATAATGATGACGACGACGATTACGATAACAATGATAATGATGATGACGATGACGAATACAATGACAATGACAATGACGACGACGACGACGATGACGATATTGACGATGATGACGATGATGACGATGATGATGATGATGATGATGATGATGATGATGATGATGATGATGATGATGATGATGATTGGTAGCAAAGCGGCATAGTACGAAACCCCATGAGACTTATCTCACGCACCATTCTCAGCCACGAAGGAGCACAATTCTTCCGTTGAATGTGGTTGTTGATATATAGTAAAGATTAACACCAGAAGACAAGACGCGGGCTGCCTTAGGCCTATGACGTCATCATACATCAAGGAAGGGGTGACACATCTCTCACTTGTCGCTGGTTTCCAGTCTCACGGCAAAATATGCCCGGCGCCTGGCATTGCGGTGTTTCGAACGCCTTGGTCGCTGAAACGGTGATGTGATGTGTATGATTCGATACATAGTCAAAATACTGCGTGAGACACACAAAGGAAGCCGCAGTGATATCTCCTTTTCCACCTGAATCCCGCTGCCTGGACATTATTTTGGTCCCCTGCATTGTCCCTTCAACAGGTGGTCTCTAACGCAGTCGGGTGAACTCGGAAACGTCATGACTGCTGGAGTTGCGGCTGGAAGACAGGAGAGTGACACCTACTCAAGCCTGTGGACTTCGGACCCTAATTCCACACTGTTCATATAAATACTTTGCTAATGGTACCCAAAGCCAGTACTCTTGAAAGTAAATATTTACATGAATGTCTGAATGAATGTTTCGTTATCGTCCGTGCGGAAACCCGGTGTCGAAGTCCAATGAATCAAACACGCCATGTAGTTACGATAGACGCTTGCTGTTCAAAATAATATTTCGTGACCCTCGTACTTTTAAAGTTATTTGTTCACCCCTGCCGCTCAGAATATGACTCACATGCACGCTTCTCAAGCAGCAATATCGTCAGTTTGTCTGCGCACGTCTGCTTAAATCAGTCTTTTCAGTAGAAACCCCATGCAACTCTAAACCTGTTTTCACCGGAAACTGTTCTTTTGGCGGAATTCGATACGGGTGATTAGCGCAAAGAGGCAAAAAGTTGGCGCACTGGGAGTAGAGGACTGGATATACAGGAACTTGCGTGGAGTGCAGAGGGGCAAAGTAGAGTTGAAGTCTGGGAGTGGTGTGGAAGGGGGTGGTGCTGGAGGAGTTAGAGGAGGAGCAAAGGCCAGGTTTGCATGACATCAACCTGCCTTTCTCCCGCCCACTGCACGTCTGTCTTTATACCGAGTCCAGACGCGCCGACCGGTGTGAGCACTACTTGAGTGTTCTCCAGACGTGGGTCTGGCGGACTGGGCCCTCGTCTGATCGATTTCAGGTTGGAGTGTGGGACTTTTGGCCCCAAACGTGATTTTTTGAACGCATGCGCATTGCATCCTCGCACGGGAAGTCTAGACATACTGCAGTCACATTGCATCCTCGCACGGGAAGTCTAGACATACTGCAGTCATTCTACCAGCAGAAATCGAGTGTCTGCAACATTTCCCAAAATGTCGAGTCAACACAATCCAAACAGAACAGGGATAGTCCACATTATCGGAAAATGGATACTTTGAGAATAACAACAGTGACAGGGCTTTGTGTCCACGTGAACTCTGTTCTCTTCTTCTTGATTTTACGATAAGGTAGAAATCAGTTATACACTGACGAGTATCCTCCGTCGTTTATGTTTTAAATCACAGCCGTGTAGCTTGCGTGGTCTTAGGACAACCAAGTCTCGAGAATCAAGGTACAGCAACTATCGGCAACATTTTCATTCTAACTAAAAGCAGTCCTCTCGAATTATTCGAAAAGAGTATGTTGTCTGGCCCTTTTTTAATCACCTACATAGAGGAAATGACTTGGGTCGGCGCAATTGACTGAAATGAGATGCGGAAAAAGTTGAATCGAGTTCTAATAAGGACGTCAGCCAGATACTCGTCGAGGGCAGGAGGGACACTATTCAGAGGGATCTGTTTGGAGATTACACCGGCAAGTCACGCTCAGTGCCACACTGATGCTGCATCTGAGCAAGGGAGCCTCCATTTAACTTGATTAACTGCCAGGCTTATTAGTTCTGCTTGGGATCGGCCCATCCTCCAGTACAGCGGCACGGCTGGTCCGCAGCCAAGTGTTGGTACTACACATTTCCACGTGGCCTTTTGGGGTAGGGGGAGGGGGGGGGGAGGGAACGGGGAAAGGGAAGGGGGGTAGAGAGAGAGAGAGAGAGACACACACACACACACACAGACACAGAGAGAGAGAGAGAGAGAGAGAGAGAGAGAGAGAGAGAGAGAGAGAGAGAGAGAGAGAGAGAGAGAGAGAGAGAGAGAGAGAGAGAGAGAGAGAGAGAGAGAGAGAGAGAGAGAGAGAGAGAGAGAGAGAGAGAGAGAGAGAGCAAAAAGTACTGAGCACATCGTCTCTTACATTGTGTGCCGCACAGACTACCAGATAGTCTTCGTCACCATTCGGTCACGTGATCAAATGCTTAAACACTGTGCATGACATTCAAATTAGGAAGAGGGTTCTGGGAGAGTATTCTTGTCGTTAAAAAAACTATTCCCTCAAAAACTCCAGCATTAAGCTTGATAAGGCACTAAATACATGTAAGTACATATTCAATGACATAAATAATTTGTGCAGAAATGAAATGTAGTTCTTTTTTACACATTTGTGATATTTTAAGTAAGTTACTAAACTTTCCCCATGCATTGACTATTACCGTCATGAATGGCGTAATGTGTATGGTATGCATTCATTATATCACGTGACCGAAGTGATAGTCTGTGCGGCACGGAATGTGTCTCTTATTCAGCATATTAGTATATATTAGTATTAATACATATTATTATTAGTACATATTAGTACACATTAGCATTAGTACATATTAGTATCAGTACATATTAGTATTAGTACATATTAGTATTAGTACATATTAGTATTAGTACATATTAGGATTAGTACATATTAGTATTAGTACATATTAGTATTAGTACATATTAGTATGAGTACATATTAGTATTAGATGTGTCTCTCCTGTTGAAAATCAATTTCCAGCATCAGTGAGAATATCACAGAGCCAAACAACAGTTGAAGCTTTTTGATTTGTTTGCAAGGGTTTTGTTGAAGTAGAAAGCATATAATTTCAAATTCAGTGCAGGCTACCCCTCCCCCCCCCCCCTCCCCCCCAAAAAAAAGAAGAAGCAATGTAGTTACATGACATGCATATTGATTTAAATATTTCAGATTTCAGCAACAGATATATTATAATTTATCGTGAGACTATTTGGCCTCGAAAGGAGGCATTTCATGTCTTAGTTCGTGATCATAGGCTAAGTCACAGTTTATAAATACGGCTGAAACAGACACTAGGATTTTTTTCTTTCTCACCTAGGTAGATTTTTGTCTTAAAATGAAATTCTAGAACATTTCCTTGGCGTGAATAATGATCCGTTGCATGGACACAAATTGAAACAAGTTTTATTTTCCAAGGGCGTACCGAAATTCCATCAATTTAACATCTTCCTGCTTTGGAGACTTGCGTGTTATAAGTATTGAAAAACGCAATCAAACAAAAAAAAGCTGAATAGCTCAAGACATCAATGGAAGAACTGTTCTTGATTAGATGTGGCAAGTTATTGAGTGTGCGTGGAACTGAGATTCTGTGATTTCAATACATGTGGCCGTGGGTCTGCTGCTGCAATTCTAAGAAACACACTGAAAGAGCAGCCTGTACGATACGGCATCAGGCAAAGGTAGCAACAAATAAGACGAGGATTGTCAGCACAAGTTTGAGACTTCTCCGTGTCTAGATTACAGTTCAGTGGTTTGAAAATAATTGACAGTAGTCGGGTGGAATGACTGTCGGCATGTTTGAATCGTTGATAAAAAATGTAAAACTCATTTGCAGTGAGATGCACTCACTGCAATGATGAACCAAGATAAAGACATACGTTTTCGTCATTGACAAGACATGTTAAAAAAGAGGGGTAACAAACTACCTACGCCACTCGGGGAGGGGCCGCTATTGCGGGATTTTTTACAGAAAAAAAACTCGCAAACTTTTCTAAGTTGAAAAAAAGTAACATACATTTTATGGTTTTTTATGCGTTTTAGGACAAAAGAATCAAAATTGCCTGAGGAACTTTTGTTGAAAAAATCCCGCAATAGCGGCCCTCCGCAATAGAGAGCCGACCCCCGCCGCTCGATGCTCCGTTCATTAGCTTCACACGCACACTCATGCACATACAGCAAGTGACATACATAGACGGCAAATGAGGACTGTAGAAATAGCTTCACGAATATGAATAAAGAAACTGCACAAACGCGGAAGCAGAACGAAACCCTCTCAGTAATCGACACTTAAGAGTTTCCACGCTTTGTAGAAATGTAGAGATTTGTATGAGATCGAGGAAAGATTCATCTACAGAAAAATAAAGAAAAGTAGTGAGTAGAAAGGAAGAAGACGAAGGAAAGACGACTGGATAGAAAACAACAAGCAGCAGAAAGTTAGGGAGGATGCGAAGTATGAAGCAAGTGATTCCTCACGGAGAACTAATCTCCTGGCATCGATTTGGCCAGCAGGCATCAACGCAAAGCCCAGAATTTATCAACTCTGCTGGTTTGCCAAACTAAAAGCCTGCATGGTCTGCCATTCTCTGGGGAGTTATGCAAGATTAAGGCATAATTGACGTAAGGGAGTGGGCCTATTGACACGAGACCGGCGGTTGGGGGGTTGGGGGGAGAGTTTGGGCAGAATAGGGTAGAAACAAGAAGACAATGAACATGGAAGTAGCGAGGCATCGTAGAAATGGAGAGTGAACATATATGGAAGAGGAAAAGGTACAGGGCGGGAGAGAGACTGAGAAAAAAAGAAATGTAAAAGGATGGGGAAACGGAAAAGGGATGGGAGTGTTATAAGGGAGGGACAAGAGAGGGAGGAAAGAGAAGAGGCCGGAAGACCGAGACTGGCAGATAAGTGCACTACAGGAAGCGGACGGCAGGTAAAAGTAAAGATCCTACGTTTTTTATATTGTGGCTTTCCATGCACAAATGGGACTCAAACCACACGCATTTTCCCCCTTGCCAAAATGACCAGAAGACCCATCATTCAAAAACTTCCTGGAAGCATGCAATGAAGCTACGAAGGAACGCGCCGTAGTTACCTTTCACAATTTTCCGCGTGTACAGGTATCCGGTTTCCCTCCTGAATGGGGAGGAGCACCTTGCTCAGGAATGCAACTCTACGATACGCGCTGCACCCAACGCCTCAACCACTTCTAACAAGCGCCTGCAGGCTGATGGTCGTAAGCGCGGGACACCAAGTGCTCCGGAGGACAGGACAGCAAGCAAGAGGGCTGACACAGGACAGAGCGAGGCAGGAACCATTCTAGTCCACTAGAGACTTCGCCTGCCGACGAAAGAGTCTCTAGCACAATTCATATCACGTGATGGAACGATTCCGTCCGGAATATGCAGGAGAAGTTCACACGAGAGGCTTGTGGGATAACCCTCTGCTCCCTGACGTAGGTCGTTAAAGTAGTTCTAAGACACACAAAATTCATAAATTACGCTTGTTGAGGCAATAAACAATCGTTTATTTGATGAAATGGAAAAAGGTTTTGACATCTGAATGACTTCTGTAAAAAGTGAAAGAAGAAAAAAAAGCATCCAGAACGAACTATTTTTGGCGCAATGCTGTAATGCGAAGGGTCAATTCTATTATGCATTCATTGCGAACTGCGCTAGAGTCACTACTGACTCGGGTTCACAGAATGGGCATGAACAGAGCGAGGTAGCGTAGGGCAGCACAGAGCAGAACGCACGAGGGGAGGGCAAGGCATGGCAGGACATAGCAGACCAGGAGGCGGTGGTCCGTTTTTCGAAGGAAATTATAGAGGCACCCCTCTTCGGCTCTGTTCCCCGTATTGGTTGGGGGTAAGAATAGGCCCACTGCGACCGTACCACTTCAGCTTTCTGCTTTTCACGATTGAGAGCAGGTCTTCGTACTGTCCAAATGGTCTCCTGAACCTGTTGCTGACTTCCTCATTCGTGACATGGTCTTTATATGAGATGTTCAGAATCTTGAGGTAGCATCTCATTTCCAGGGCTTGTATCCGTCCCTGTAGTTCAGATGTGAGTGTCCAGGACTCGCATGCATACACGAATATGGAGATGGCCAGCGTGCGCATGAGCCTGATCTTCGACGCGAGAGTGATATTTCTGTTACGCCATATTGGCTTCAACTTTGCCAATGCTGCTGTTGTTTGTGCTATCCTGGACAGTATCTCTGGTTTGGACCCTTCATCAGTCACAATAGATCCCAGGTATTTGAAGTTGTTCACAGCTTACACTTTTTGGCCCTTCACTTTGATTTCCATTTTGAAGCCCCGAGGGTTGTTCGTCATCACCTTGGTCTTCTGGGCGCTGATCTCCATGCCATATGCCTGTGTGGTCTTGTCCAGGTGCTCGACAAGACTAGTCAGCTCCTCTTCACTTGCTGCTAATCCATCAATGTCATCAGCAAAACGTAAGTTGGTGATCTTTCTGCCACAGATGCTGATTGATCCTTCGTGGTCTGCTAGGGCATCAGTCATTATCCTTTCGAGGAAGAGGTTGAAGAGTGTGGGGGAGAGTAGACAGCCCTGTCTGACTCCGACCGTTGTCCTGAACCATTCGCCTGTGGTACCATTGAACAGGACTGCGCTGGTCGCTCTGTCATAAAGATGTTCGACGACTTTGATGATCTTGGAGCTGATGTTGTAGCTTCTCATTGTGGCCCACAGCGCAGCATGCCAGACTCTGTCAAATGCTTTCTTAAAGTCTATAAAGACATGGTACATATCTTGTTGGTGTTGTAGATGTTTCTCACTCATGACTCTTAGATTGAAGATCTGTTCGGTGGTGCTCCTACCTGGTCTGAAACCTGCCTACTCTTCAGCAATGATTTTCTCTGCCTGAGGTTTTAATCTGTTCAGCAGTACTTTCAGCATGATCTTGCTGGGTTGGCTGATGAGGCTGATTGTGCGGTAGTTCTGGCACATTTGAAGGTTGCCTTTCTTGGGCAATGTAATCACTAGGGACTGTGTCCACGGGGTTGGACAATCTCCCGTCTGCGAGATCTAGGTAGGATCTCTTTTTTGCCTTGCACCATGCGACTGACTGCCACTCCTGCACTGGGCTCGACAGCCACAGTAGACATTGTTCGGGACGCTGTGCTGCTGACGCAAAGCCATGGCACCTTTCATTGTATGGATGTCCACCACTCCCATTTCTAACGCCCCTTGCAAAAGCGCTGCAGTCAATCTTCTCACTTGCCGTGATGCTACGCTCGTATACTCGGCCTGGTACGAGTTACTTTCCAAGAAAGCGTTGAATCGCAACCCCCAGCAAGTTCGATGACGCGCGATTAGGCATGATAGAAAGAAACGGACTGAATGAATATCCGAACGAACGAAGTGTTGCAGCCTTTCAGCCTTCGTAGGTTATGTCAGACCATTGACTACAAAATCACAAAAAGTGAGTAGAGTAAGAGCAAGGAGTCTCCGTTTCCCTGGTTTATCACCTTTTACAAAACACTTATAAAGTTCTACGGCCTATCAGCGTGTGCAGACTTTGTAAGGCCATCGACTACGAAATCACTGATCCTACTTCGCATCTCACGAATCACTTAGGGAAACTCTGTGTGTGTGTGTGTGTGTGTGTGTGTGTGTGTGTGTGTGTGTATGTGTGTGTATGTGTGTGTGTGTGCATGTGTGTGTGTGTGTGTGAATGTGCTTGTGTGTGTATGTGCTTGTGTGTGTGTGTGTGTGTGAATGTGCTTGTGTGTGAATGTGCTTGTGTGTGTGTGTGTGTGTGTGTGTGTGTGTGTGTGTGTGTGTGTGTGTGTGTGTGTGTGTGTGAATGTGCTTCCGTCTCTGGATGTGTGTGTGTGTGTGTGTGTGTGTGTGTGTGTGTGTGTGTGTGTGTGTGTGTGTGTGTGTGTGAGAGAGAGAATGTGCTTCCGTCTCTGGATGTGTGTGTGTGATTGTGTGTGCGCGCGCGCGTGCATGCATGCCCGCAATCATCGACAAATATGCTATCATAACACCCCGACCCCCTCCTCCCACCGCGCTCACCCATTAGGAAGCTTGCATGTAACCAGCGCGGCGCTAGCCCTACAGTGCAGCAGCCTGAATGCGTCCTCTGTGACGGTTCTCCAAGCAATCAATACACATGGTGACAACGGCGTAATGACGCCATGAAGTGGGTTACCAGTAGCATCAAAAGCAGACAAATCAAGGACGCCATGCATGTCTGGGCAAACTTGTCTCACCGCTCAATAGTCGCGCGTTGCCTTGACGCACGGAAACCAAGTGCTGCTTTGCTTGGCAAAGTACCGTGTGGCCTTCCTAGCGTTTTTTTGCGATTTTCTTGCGAATCTCGCCGCTAGTGGACGTTACGCAAATGCCTTCCGCAGGATTCCTCGCATGATCCGTTGTTTCCTCGCCTTAGCAACGCGAGTCTGCCTTGCGCGGAGCTAAACGGCATGATAGTTCGCTATTTGTGACGAGGCGTTCTAAAGAAGATTGGCACTTGCGGCTAATGAAATACTCTAAATACGGACTGGACATACCTACACCTGCACAAGAACTGCTTGAGAGTTCCATTTGAAGACTGCAGCGTTTCAACCCAGCTCATCTGACAAGGCACTTGTAGAAGATGTTTCAGCCCCAATGATTCAAAATGGCGACCGAAAGATCACGAACCGTGACTAATGCAAGTAGGTACAAACCATTAGATTACCCACCTCATCGACCTTTCAAACCAAG